>CAEFZY010041062.1:0-10388 GCA_903066815.1 Brachyrhaphis roseni
ACATATTCAATCCAGGTGTGTGGCAGAAGGGAAACACCTAAAACATGCAGGGCAGGGGGCCTTGAGGACTGGAATTGAGAAACACTGGAACCGTTACAGCAACAACACATTGCCTGCAGCAGACTGTGCTGGGTGAAAGATGGGGGAAAAAAACTGAATACCTGAATTTGAAGATATTTTGATAATTTTATGTGAGCAGAGTTTTAATAGTCTCTAAATTATTTGGCAGCACAGGGAAGACTTCAAAACCTCTAATAACAAAAGGAGATGATTCTGCACAATTTTAGTTTTAATGAGCTGTAAATTACACCGGTTTTCAGACACCAGTGGGCTGATGGTGGTATAAGTGTCACTTCCCTGATGTGTGTAGGGCTAGTGGTAAAAAATTTCAAACAACGATCATTTAACAGCAAATCAAGCTCTTCGAAAATGTTCGTTCGCATTAATTTATCCTCAGAAATCAATGAGCACAGCCTCATCTCCTCCACCAGCGAACTGATTCATTCAAATGAGACCAGAGCTCTTAGTGTCACTGATTAAATCAGCAGCCAGCTAGCGAGTTGGTTAATTAATCAGAGGGTCATTTGAATAATTAACTGGGTTAGAGCTGCAAGTCTCCTTCATTATGTGTTTTATGATTGTTGATGAGGTAATTAAAGTAGCATATTTAAAACGGTTCCAGTTGCTCTGTTATGTCTGCGAGGACCCTTACCTGCAGTGTGTTAAAGGTGTCTCATCTGTGCCTGTAGGTAAATGGTTCGTGAGCACGGGGAAGGACAACCTGCTGAATGCGTGGAGGACTCCTTACGGTGCCAGCATTTTCCAGGTGATGATCGCAGTTCTGTAATATTTGACCAAATGCTGCTAAATCCATACAATCACATGAAAAACTTTAGTGGCTTAGTTGCATGTTGTTATCCTGAAATAAAGAAAACAGCACTACAGCTATTTCAGACAGCGATCGATGGGGTTAAAGGTTTCTCCGTTCGGGACGGTCTGCATAAATAAACCAGCTGTTTGTGACGAATTTAGTGACGACTGAAAATGAAGTCAGTAAAAATGTGTGGAGCCAACAGTGAACAGGAGTCACTCGAACTGAAGTTTAGTGTTTGCTTGGCAAACCAG
Source organism: Brachyrhaphis roseni (assembly GCA_903066815.1). NCBI lineage: Eukaryota > Metazoa > Chordata > Actinopteri > Cyprinodontiformes > Poeciliidae > Brachyrhaphis > Brachyrhaphis roseni. The sequence continues at coordinate 1,126 of CAEFZY010041062.1, forward strand.
TTTAACCTTGACGATATGTCACGACCACGACGAGCAAACTAAACGTTTTGACTGCTTGTGTTTACTTCCAGTCGAAGGAGTCGTCGTCCGTCCTGAGCTGTGACATTTCTGCAGATGACAAATACATCGTGACAGGATCTGGTGACAAGAAGGCGACAGTCTATGAGGTCATCTACTGAGATTATTGTCCTGGTTTAACGTGGGCTGCAACAGATTGAAGCAAACTACATTTTTCTCTTGACTTATTTTGGAAATCAGCTGCGCTGTTGGCCTGTGGAAACTCATACTGGAAGGATTGTTTTTAATCCCTTGTTTTAGGGTTGTGCATCTTTTTTTTTTTTTTTTTGGATGTGACGGGATGGAGCGGAGCTTCATCTCTGAGAAATTAATTCCTCAAAACATGTACATTGTGTACATACTGGATTAAATAAGACATTTTATATATTATTAAAGTATATATATATATTTTCATGTCCTGGGTGTACTTGTGAACATTGTTTTGGTCGCTCTCGTCTGAGAGAGAAACCAGAACACGGACTGAAACTTTTTCAACTATTGCACCCTGATCGTTTTCTAAAGCACATTCTGCAGGTTGATCTTTCCAGGAATCAGAGGAGCCTGAATCTTGCAATGTTGAACATTTCATGGAGATTTATTTTATTTTTTATTGTTTTAAACCGGCCTTTCGTCACAACGCTCTTAAAGGACAAAGCGTGGTCGGATTCAGGCGGACCCTCCACAGGAACAAGTGGGACGTTGATTCAGGAGAAGAGATGGATGTAAATTTCCTTCTTGTATAAAGAACTGTACACGTGTCCTAATGCTCTGGTCTGTGTGCTTTCCCTGTTTTTGTTGATCGCCTGTGGCAGATGGGAGATGTTAAAGCTCAGTCTAACCCTTGGACCTCAGTTGGCAGCAGAAGCCACAAACTGAATGACTGTCCGCTTTTTTCTTTCTAACTTGGCGTTATACTGATCTCTCGCTGCTCCACTGATTTCTATTCAAACTCAACTCCAGCAGTCCAGTCCGTGCTGCTGGGATTCCAGTGTCCCTTGCATCCCACCGATATTCCTGGAATATGTGTATTTGGCTGTGATGGAGAGGAAGGCAGAGTCGGTCTGTCTTCACAGACATGTTCAGTGCCTGTAAATGCTTTCAAGGACAGAGAGAAGCACACTTACATGCAAACACATGCGGTAGTTAGCGAACGAAGCTGAGGGTAAATACTTCTGGTTTGTTTTACTGTGCTTCTCATCCTGCCGGCATTTACAACTAAAGGGGCAAACTGCACCTCTGATTCACACCAAAGTATGTAGCAACTGCTGTCAGCACTGAAAATAAATGTACAGTTGTTAATGACTCAATAAAACTGTTTTTTTTCTAGAAGGCCTTGCCTCTGTGGCTTTGAGCTGGGATTACTGAAGAAGGTAACTTCTTTTGAGCCGATTATGGCCGACTCAACAGGTTTCTAGACTCAGACCAAGATGAAGTTCTGATTAAAAATCGCCTCGTTTTTTCTACAGTTCTGCTCAAACTAGTGGTGTGAAGGTATCTTTCCAAAATCAGAACATGAACGTATTTACATTTCCTAGCATTCACTGAGCGGAGCACAATGCTGCTCAGTTACTATTGTGTTTGGGTTAAAACACACATTTTCTCTTCATAAAATAGCACCACAACTTTTTCAATTATTTAAACTAACACATGATTTGTTGTAAAGAGGTCCAACACCATATCATGAATATGGAGAAACATCCACACAGTGCTTTATCGTTAACTGTGCCTTGAATTCATAGTTCTGGTAAAAATATTCACCATCAGGTCATTTTCTCACAGACAAAACTTAAGTAGCTTTTTGGTGAGAGCTTGGCTTTACGTTACCATTTCCCAATTGGTGCAGTTATCACTGTTAGCGTTAGACCTGGACTTAATCATTGGCCGTTCAGCTATCCCAAAGATGAGCCTTAAATTTTCCTCCAGATACTTTTGCATTTAAGATTATTTTAGTTGAGCACTTTCTAAGCCTGTTTATACATTTCCGGTTCTCTAATTATCAAGGCACCCTGTTCTGAACGACCTGTTCTACCCAGATTTCCAGGGTGGAGCGCATCATGTACAACATGTGCTGCCTTGTCTGTCAATAAGGCCCGAATGTTTGACTCCAATTTATAATTCCAGCTGCACAGAATCAGCAGCGTGCATGTCACGACTGATGGATTTTGATTAACTACCTACAACTATTAGGAAGTTATTTGCCACATCATTTTCGCCCAAACCGGATAGATCTGGTTTGAGATGTTATTGTTTTGCACACAGCTGTCCTGGCAGGAATCAGTTCTCAGTTTGAACATCACTGGCATGGTGCCTGGTGGACCAAGGCGAAGTTCAGCAGAAAGAAAGTAAAGCGGGATTGTTTTGGCTCACCTCAGTGTGACGACCCAACTCCTGCGGACCTGGTGCACCGTTTCCATGGAGCCGACAACATGGGCTTTGTTTGGCTCTGTGCAGCTTTGATCTGTTGGAAAAAAAAGAGATTGAGAATGTTAGTGAGTTCATTGGTCAAGAACACAGACGGATTTGAAACATGTCACCTGATCTGGTCACAGATAAACATCTTCACCTGTTCTTACACTTTCCTTTTTTCAGTTTTTGTTCTTTATAAATACAAAAGTTCAATACGGAATTACCATAGATAGTTTTGCTAAACGTGCAAACTATAAATATGACAAACCAAGACTCAATGGGAACAAAAGGCTTTCACAGTAAAAAGATCACGAAACATTTACGTTTACCATGAAACAGCTGGCATTACATTATAAAAACTTTCTCACAATTTTTATAATAAACCCCAACATGGAGAAACAACTGGCTAGACTATTTCAATATGAGAAGATATTCAGATATGTAATTAAAATGGAAACATTTTAACATTTCAAGTTCCTGGTAAGTACTAACACAATTGTCTGTTAAAGACCACATTTTGCTTCCAGACCTGTTTTAATTCTTTATGTCAAAGACAAAACAAGGAATCGGAAACATTCCTCACTGAATTTGGTCCATATGGACAGAATAGAATCACAATTACAGCAGATTTGTCGACTGCAACTCCCATGATGCAGCTCACCTGGTGAAGTGTAGTGAACGTGGTCATATTCAAGAAGATGTGATTATTAGATATATAGAGGTCATGAACTCTGAGCTTCATGACCTGGTGCATTATATTGATGAAAACATCCATCAAAAATGGATCATTGATAAATGGACGTGGTTGACAACAAGACTCAGGAAGGTTGTGTGAGAGCCAAAGTGCACCAGGAAAATATTCCTTATTCTCCCCAACACGCAACAATCAACAACCACCTGAAGTCACGAGGCCTTTTTGTGCCTCAAAGATGAGTTTCTTAGTCTTTCCTGCTTATTTTATTGTGTTTCTTATCATTTCCTTCTTTGTATTTTCAAAAGCTTCAAATCAGAACCGGCTCTGGAAACCCAGAAGGGAGAGTCTGTGGCTTCAGACTTGCTGACAGGAGTCGCAGTGGGAGGGATGAGACATGGCTATAGATCAGTGCGGTTGGCCAAACCACCATCACAAAGAGACGCGGTGACTGATTACTCTTGCTTCACTTGAATCACACGAGCGGCAGAAACACATTTGGTCACACTCCCATTTCACACGCTCCCACACACCTCAGGAGAAGACGCACCACTTTGGGAATTTGCGGATTTCAGAGGTGATCCTGCAACATGATGTGTGGGTTTAAAAAAAAAAGTCTCCCTAAATCAGAAACATGCAAATGGCGACCAACCCTGCGACTAGAAAGTTGCAACTTCTCAGGGATCCATTTCATCAAGGGTTCGTGGCGTTTACTGATGATGTCTGTGAGTCGTGTTGAACTGACTCAACGCCCTGAACGGTTGCCATCTCTTTCCTTCTCCCACACTCTCGCTCTGCTGCCACTGCAGGAGGTGAGTACATTCATTTTCACTTTTGTGGGGGTGCTGGCTGCAAGGCTGTGATTTCTGACTGTGCCTGTGAGAGAAGGGGGGGGCGGAGGAGGTTCAGGGTGGAGTTGGAGTGGAATATGGGGTGATTTTAGCCGAGCGTGTGGGATGAAGGCGCTGTACATATGGCTGAGCTATGAATGCAGACAGGGACATATTTTTGCTCAAGTACCTTCAGCACATTCACTAGCAGGAAAAAATAAATAAAATAGAAACTAAGCCAACTGAATCAAACTTGTCGGATGGAAATGTTTGTTTTGCTGAATGTGCTTTAGGAAGACATTTTGTGACCACATTCGTTTCAGACGTTTCAGCTTTCCACCGACAAAACACAAGTGGAAAATACGGATTGTTGCTACGAACAGATTGAAAACTTTACCACAATCTTCAGCTTTGATTATTATATCCAGTCCAGCAGTTCATGTGGCATGAACCGCACATTAATATGCACAGTGAGAGGTCAATATTCTGATGTAAAGCTGGAATAAAACATCTAAAAATCTCCAACACAAACGCCAAATTGGTTACAAATAATCTTGACTTGACTAGAAGACAAGCGAGTGACCATTTGTGTTCATCACAACAGCTTCCAGAAGACTGAACTGGAAACATAACAGCTTACAGAGATCGGGAACGTGCTTCTCTTAAAGATTATCAAATATTAGTTGTTTTAAAAAAGTTTCCTCATAAAGTTTATGCATCAGGTTTGTTTTAAACTGATAATCAATTACACTGGTTGTGCAAACACTGCATGCAATTTAAATAGTGTTCATTTTGAAGTGATCATTTCGTAGAGATTCCCAGAAGCAGCTTCTGAATCTATCCATAAGCAGCCCAAGTTTCTTCCTGAAGAAATGCAGCCTCTCTGAAAGGCTGCGCCTGTAGAGAAACTTGTTTTCATTTGCCTGACAGAGCAGAGCTTTTTCGTGTGAAGGAGAAGTGATGCAGGTCACTCTCATTTCTCTCCTCGCTCCGCTGCAGCAGGAGGCCAAAGTTTTACTCCCCTTAACTGACAGCCGTGGGATTTCATCTCTCTTTTAAAGCACCACTAGAAGTCATGGAGAACAAAACGAAGGTTTTTTTTCCCTCCTCCTCCTCACAGAGGCAGGACTTGAATGTTTTTGTATTTTATTTGCTCCTCTTCCTCATGCCATCCTCTCAGCACTTACAGCTTCCTCTGCTGCTACGTCTGCTTCTTCGCATTTGTGCATCTGAGATAGGAGCTTCCTATGACTTTTAGAGAGCCGAGAATGCATGAGGAAAGCATAAGGCATGAGGCTGCCTCGTCCTCCTCCACCTCCGCCTCTCCTCCTTCAGCCACAGAATAACCAAGTGCTCACAGAGAGCAGGAGAAGATTAAAGGGAGGTTGTGTGGAGGCAAAGAGCTTTGGTGCTTTAGCTCCCAGAGGTCATTTGGGCGTCTTTGAAAGCATTCAGGCCTCGCTGCATCTGACCTGTCCTCAAGATGAGAAGCTTTCATCAGACTCCGCAGGACACAAGAGCCCACTCAGGATCAGCGTCACAAATTGGAGGAGGTCTCCGTGTGTGTGTTTCATATTGTTATGTATAATTCAATACTTTTACTCCCATAAAAGCCGCTGCCTTGATCTCTGATCACACAGACCATCGAGAGCGATACTCCGACTGGAGTTTTCCACGTTCTTTTGTGTGGGAGGAGGCTGCAGTGAGACCTTTTGAGATGAAAACAATCAAAACTGTGGAGGAGGCCGTGCTGCAGGAACATACTGCAGTTTCCAGACTATAAGATGCTACTTTTTCCCCCCCACATACTTCGAACATTGCGATGCGACTAATGTACGGCTTTTCGCAGCGGGTTTCGAAAGGCTGGACGGTTGCATGACGAAAAGTGTCAGATGAGAGGGACAACAAAACTGAATGTGTGTGTGAGGCCTGCAGGATATTAACAGAGGGCTTTCACAAAAACTATCACTGCACTTGACCAACGCAAATACAACCACATCCCCAACGCGCAGCAGAACCAGAACAATGCAAATGACGTCACTGAATTTCTATTCTTTTTGGCAAATGTTTCGATAAGATTTAACTACTTAATATAAACAGTAAGACTTGTTTCTACTACTTTAGAACAAATCTACAAAATATAAAATTGCATCTTCCTTTTGGTTTAGTCATTTTTAGTTAGCTTCATCCCACAGTCACAGTTTGCTTAGGCAAAAAGTGCCAGCCGGCAAATAAAAGTTAATAAAATTTTTATTTAGGATGTACGTGTGCCCACAGATAAATATGTTTTGACACAAAAAAACATTAACAATATTTTTCCACAATTTTGTAAATAATAAACAGGGGAAAATGTCAAATAATTATAATAATAATAATAAACTCAAAGGAAAACCTAATCATCTGAACTTCTGGTGATATTCATATTTATAAAACTTGTAATTACACTCTTGCAAATTGATGTTGTTTATGAATTTATTACACAAAAAACACATCATTTCAGGCCCCTTTTTGACATAAAAAAATCTAACCAACCTGAGTATTTTTAGGATTTTAGTCATTTTAAATAAAAGAAAGCAAGCAAGAAATAATTATTACCTTATGCCCAAATAAATCCTAATAAGTTTTGAAAAATAAACAAAGTAAAACACCTTTGATTGTGTTTTCACTGGCAAAGTCAGGATGTCATCGTAACACAATTACTTGGCATAGTGTCGAATAGTGTCTCGCAGTCAGACACCAACAACAGAAATCAGATCTTCATTTTGTGTTACAAGAAAAAGAGGAAGTGTGAAACACTTCTACCAGAACTGCTGGGGTGAACACGTGGGTTAACAAGCTCAGCAAGGCAAATAATTGGTACAAATAAGTCATTAGCGCAGTGGAAAGCCTCCGATAAAATGTGAAGGAGCACTAATTGAACATGATTATAAACTTCCTTCCTTCCACCTCTGCCAGTTGAAGCTGTAACGACGAGGGCCTCACAGATAATTAGGATCACGGGGCAAAAGTGGCACCAGGGAGGAACTCCGAGGGCTCGCCGCTCTCTGCAAGTCAGACAGCATAAATGCTCCAGCAACGAGAGTTGATCATCTGCACATTTTCTCGATCTGCGCTTTTTAATTAACCCTTGATCACATTACACCGGGTTAGGTGGAAAAGCTGCAGAGAACGCCTCTGATAATTGAATCGTAGATTTTCAGCATTACGTCGCTCTTTAGCAGGATGTCGTGTGCAGGAGGAGCTCAAAAGATAGAGTGTAAAAAACAAACTGACTGTACCTGGGTGCATTATGACTGCTAAGAAACTTTCATCAGTCTGTGTTCGTTACTCGCTTTAGGTCTTTATAACTAAATCAAACCGGTTCGTGTCCAGTAAAGGAGACATATCGTGCAAAATTCACTTTTTTAACCTTTAAACACATTTTGTTGAAATCTCTAGCACTGCAAAAAAAGTAGAATTTAGTCTTTCCCAGTGCTGCGTACATATCTTTATACTCTGTTTGAGTCATATCTTTCAATCAGTTCAGTTTACTCTGATCCCCATCATGTTTCTTGAAAAATAATGTCACAATATTTGCATCAGTTCATAACCAATTTTGTGAATCCACCATTTTTATTTCTCACAGTGAATTTGTCTTCTACGTTCAGGGAGGCCAAGGTTACTAGTGTCAAAATGTTCAGTTGTTGAATGTATTAACCCACCGTCCCTAAGCTCTATAACTTGTTCGAAGTGCCTGGTTAAACTGGATATTTCTTGTAAACAGTGCTCGTCGTTTGCTTGAAGCACTTCTAGCGCTTCAGCAACCTCTGCTAGCATTAAAATAGATTTACCAAAAGACCGACTGAGGGGTCAGTTCCTTCTGTCTGCAGAAACAACAGCTGTAAATAACACTAACATGCTAAAACTTTATTTTAGCCATGAATTTATTGTGTGTTGATGTCCTTGCCTTGTGCGTATGTTAGCTCTGTGTGATCACTTGCAGCGTCTTGAGGACGTAACCAGACTCTGGATTTTGAATAGTATTATTACATAACAGCTAGATATTGTTTCTCTTGGGGAACACATGACCCACATACATTCAGTGGCGTTTTTGCTGCTAGCGTTGGCTAGCTAACAAAGTTCAGGCTTTGTTTACGTGTTCATTTATATTTATGTATATTTTTGTTGACATCTTTTTATCAATGTGTGAACATAGGGGCTCGACAGTTGCAAAATCTCACAGCTTCAGCTGGACTGTCAATAAACTCTAATCATGTTTTTCCATTAATGACAATATTTTTTTATCTGCAAAAAAGCAAAAAACAACTGGCTGAATATCCTCCATTGATTGATTCCATATTTTCTGTCAGGGTTCAAGACATTTGGTCTGACAAAACAGATTGGGCCTGTAAGGGGAAAAACTTAACTTTACTTACAGCAATCAATCCCAGACACTAATGAAGCTCTTCTTTCTTATAAACATGTTACCCTTTTAACATTTTGTACTTTTGCAGTTTTGTTTTCTTCCAAGTTTTCCAGTAAACATTTCATGCTAATTATCCAAAGTCATTTTAAATTATTTGCTCATCACAGTCTTCTGTGAACGAATGTGGTCATGTGGTTCGGGAAATCTTGCTCAGATGATTTCTCAGAGTTATTTGGAATTTGATCACAAGTCGTAATTTCTCATATTTCTGAAGAGTCGACGGCTCCACTGGGGGATCAGAACCGCAATCAATACAAAATGGCGTGTCTTCAGAAAATTATGGAAACGCACTGAACGTCATATCACATTATAACAAAACGGTTCCATGTTTGCTCAATATAATATCACCTTACATTCATATTTATGGCATAATCTTTTCACATTCTTGCAAAGTAACAAATATAATCTAGCTGCCTTAATGTTCCCAAATACCAGAGTTCATTTGCTGGGGTTTCTCTTTTTGTTTTAGTGTAACTTTTGCGCTACAAATACACACTCTGCACGTGTTCAGCTATAAATCAACGCAGTATTTCTTTGGTAAACATGCATACCAAACAGACAGGAATGTATTGGGTGGTTAGTAATCTACCCAATAGTCTTCTGTACAAACTTCCAAAATATATTGTTAGAAAAGTTTTTTTTTTTTTTTTTCACAGTCTAAGATAGTCAGCCACTCTTCCACATTAACAACTTTGCAGCTTTTGCTTGCATTGAGCTTATAAAAAAGTTCATCTGATGACATTTGCACATTTTAACCATGTTTTAACATTGGAAGTAAAGTATATATATATATATATATATATATATATATATA
>CAEFZY010041067.1:0-10785 GCA_903066815.1 Brachyrhaphis roseni
GGATGGATGGATGGATGGATGGATGGATGGATGGATGGATGGATGGATGGATGGATGGATGGATGGATGGATGGATGTCTTACATATTTGTTAAAACTATGTTGAGACAGATGACAAAATCAATCTGCTCTGTTTTCTCCCTGTGGTCCTACTGCCATCTGCTCGGCCAAAAACAACCAATCAGAGCCAGGAGGAGGGCCTTAACGCCATGTCAGCGAGTACATGACATTGACATGTCACACATGACTGCTCAATTTGTGATTTTAATTGTGTTTCTCATTTAATGGAAAAACTGCAATTGCAAAATTGTGGTTTTTTCGACATTAGCAAAGTATTGATGAAGTTTTGCTCACATTTATAATGAAAACTCAGTTATTGTTTATTTTTATCAGGTCATGTTCTGTTCCTATATTCATTACTGCTCAAAAGGTCTCGTCTTACCAGGTCATTCCTTTGCATAAAGTTTCTTAGTTTATGTGCATGTTCTGCTTTTTGTGTATTTGGATTTGGCTCTCAGTTATGTGTCCTTCTTTTCCCCTGATTTGTTCCCTCCTTGAGTCGTAGTTCAGTCATTAAGTATTTATTAATGCACACATTAAGCACACCTTCCCTCAGTCTACCAGTTTGCTCTCAGCTTTTTTTCAGCTTTTTGTCTGAGTCTACTCATGCCTCACTTTTTAAGTTTACCAGTTTCATTGTCCTTCACTGGTTCCTCCCAGTATCGTCCTCATTACTCTACCTAAGCTCCATGTTCCATTTTTGGCTTGGCTTTGGCTTTGTACTTGTATATTCATTTACACACACACTCACACTGATGGTTACTGGATAGCAGCCAGTGGACAGAAGATAGTGGACAGAAGTACCCACACCAAGGTTGGGTGAAGTGTCTTGCCCAAGAACAAGAGCCAGGTGGTGCGGGGATCGAACCAGCAAACCAGCAATCTGCCAATTGTTTCTACTTTTGTTTTCATAAAAGTGTTTGGCTTAACCTTCTCGCATATCTGCATTTGGGTCATTTAAAACCAACTAAAAATGACAATGACATAAAATATAAAGTTTGTCGTTCCTGCACTCCTGAAATACTAGCTAAGACCTTGCAAGAGTCATCAGCATCCAGTGGGTTTTTAATGTCTGTGTAGGTTCTTCATTCAGTGACAACAGGGTACAAAGTTAAATTGAGCTTCTAATGGAAAGTTCAAGTTCTTTCATATAGAGATAGTTAAGAATTGTAATATCTGAATGAAAACAAAAACAGATGATAAAACAGATCTGTTTGCCAAACCTAGATGTACCACCAACATTTGTGAAAGACTGGGCCATTCTCAAGAACTCAGTTCTAGAAATCAAGATTAGTTGAGTTTAAATTACCAATGTGTGCAAAAGTTTCTTCATACACACAGCTGCACATTGTCAACGAATGCAAGTGCAAACAAATGAATGAGTTGCTGTTGTACACAAACTGGGGTGATGTAAAAAAATAAAAATAAAAATAAAATGTTTCTATATCAGTTTTCCGAAATACTGTACATCAATTTGGACATGACTGCTTGGAGAGTTTGGAGAATCACCATGACAGAAGCCAGTGAATGCAGAGAGAGTGAATGCTGTAGTGTTCTCTTACCCATCACGTAAATTCTGTTTCCTATTACGAAGGGCGTGGCTCCGTAGCGTGGCGTAGGCATGGAGGTGGTGGCCTGCCACTGATCCTTCTCTGCTTCGTAGACTTTAACAAAAGCCTGAGGTGTTGTGTCTGCTCCCATTCCGCCCAGAGCGAACACCTTCCCATCTGCAGAGAGACGCCCAGCAGAGACATCGTGATTATTAAGAAGTTCATAAGACCATAATACAAGTTACCTGGTTGTTGAAACGTGTTTTTTTTTAATGGAATTCACACAAAAAGAACAGAAATTAAATTTTTTCACACTAAGGCAAATTTTCTGCAGTAATGGTCCAAAACGCATACTTTAATGATGACTCTCACCTGCAGGTGGCAGTATTTCCCACTTTTGCTACATTGCTGCCTCAGCTTTACTTCATGTCTAACTACAATCGATGATCCATAAGGCGAGTACCAAATAGAAATATTTACCGTTGTGCATTTTTACTTTACACAATTTGCAGTGATTCACTTTTGAAAAGGGGTTAAAGCTGTATGAAACGTTTAAAGCTGTATGAAATTAATTTGATAACTCTGCACCAGTACAGCACACTTTCATTCACCAATAACATCCCAAGCTTGGTCAAACATGTAAAAACAAAAACTTTCATTTGTTCAGTCAGCCAATGTAAAATAAATAATAAAGAAACTGAAACTGACAAAAACAATAGGTTAACTATCTTTGTCAAATATGTAAAAAATAAATTTAAAAAAAAAGCTGCTACATACATTATTTCAAATGATTCACAAAGTGCAATTAGGGATTCTAAATATTAGGAATGCACTGATATGAACAAATTGATGTCCAATATTAATACTGTCATTATGGCCAAAAAACAATATTTACCAATACTATATGTATTTCACTTCTGTTTTGACATCTTTGGGGGCAAAGGGGAAACGACCAGAACAGACAGCAACAAGATAAATATAAGTATCGGTTGTTATATCGACCTGGTTTTATTTATCGGACTGAAACAGATATGTTAGAAAAATGACTTATATCGTCATTTTTATCTTATATTGTCAGATACCTTTGTTAGTGCCGGTATATTGTCCATCCTTGCTAAATATGAAAATCATGCTCAGGCTCAGATTGGCGCATCTCTACTAAATGCCAATCTACCCAATTTGCTTTTGCTGCTCCTCTTTAAGTTTCTCTCTGACAATAAACTTAGAAAGCAATCATAAAGCAAATGGACAAAAATGTTGCCCACAACTCCAAAGAGCCAAAGAATCTGATGCATTGCTGTGCCCTTCAAACGGGTTAATACAGCTCAAGCAGCGACATCCGTTCATCTCTTTGTCATCCACACAATCTGCATTATTTATTTCATGAGTCTGAGAAACGACCCGTGGAAAAGGTTTTCACAAGGACATCTACGAACATCTTCAGCTACCGCAGTGCCATTAGAATACAGGAAGGAGGTGGGGGAGAAACTGCTGAGCTAGCCAACATGATACTACTGCTGAAACACTGCAGGGCCAGGAAAAAAAGAGAAGAGAAGAGAGAGAGAAGATAGGAATGAATAAACAGAGGAGGAAACAAGAGTCTAAAGGAAAAGACCTGAACTGATGAAATGACTGCATTAATAAACCATTAGCATTCTAAAAGTTGTAACAAGACAAATGTGGTAAAGAGCAAGAGTGAGAAAAGAAAGAAGTGAATCAGAGGGACTCTTAGTCACTCAGGCAGATGATGGATATTCTGAGCTGTGACTTAAACTGTGAAGAACAAAGCAATAATAAATCTGTCTCTCAGGATGCAGCAATCTGCACGTACTTCTGCTCTCAGGAATGGGTAAATCTAATTTTACTGCTGCACATAAACCAAATGGTGCAGAAAGAACACTCATAGCATGAAGCATGGCATAATACATGTATTTGGAGAGGAGGTGCAAGGAAGGGTAATCACATCACTGCAGAGTTTTTAAGGACTACCACTGAATTAGCGTTGGAAAGAGTTCTAAAAATCATCCTCAAACAAAGGAAACAACCCAGAACAGCCAAGTGCGACCACCCGAAGAAAACAAAGTCAAGGGTAAAGAGGTAGAGCAAAATGAAATACCTTCCCTCTGTCTGCAACAAGAGGGAAGACCCAATACCCATGATCCACACCAGCTCTGTTCAGTCCACTTTAATCCAACTCTAGTTTGTTTATCTAGAAAGTTGGGCAATCAAACTCTGAAAAGGTGAACTCTGGTCCGCCTACAAAACTCTGTCTCAATTCGGTTGAAGTGAACTCTGGTGAGTTTGTGAATAGAGTTTATATTTTATCCTTTTACCTTTTCAGAGACCACTCTGACTAGCAGACTATAGCGCAGGGCAGTCTGGGTAAATACAATAAAAACACTAGTGTGTGTCTCGCATTAGTGTAAGAAATTGCTTGTGCTGATCCAGTTGTTGAAGAGAGTTTGACACATTTCAGTCAAAGAGAAATCCTACAAACGCTAAAATCTTACACGACTCCATTTTCATTTCCATTTCACCTTAAACCCCAGGTTTTGATTTGTTCGAAGTGAACTCTGGGTAAAAACAACCAAAACAAGTTTAGCGCTAGCAGGAGAAAAGACTTGTGGTCTTTGACCAAAGACAAAAAAGAAATTTTACAACTACTTAAATCTGACACCAATTTGTTTCTGTTCACATTTTATGAAGAAGGAAGTTACCCTAAGTGTTTCTTCTGAGGTTTTTATGATGTTTCCTATAGTGCTTCTTGATGCACCGCCCCCACAGGTGAGGGGGGGAACAGGTTTTTTAAAGCGCTTCAGGTGTCTGCACAGAGTGAAGGATGTGGAAAAAAAGGAATGGGTCACCAACACCAGCAGTCAGGATTTGCCCCAGAGACTAGAACCCAGCAAGTAGGAGAAAATGATAGGACTTATTAGGAAGAAATTCATGTAAAAATCTAAATATGGTGAAGTCACTAAAGACATGCTTCTGTCAGCAAAAACTTGTGGTCATGACTGTACAGATAACTGAGGAGCTGTCACAAGACAAAATCAAAAGGTAACAAGATGAGCTGAAAGTGGATGTAATGGACTGCAGAGACTCAGGAGTCAACATCAAAGATCAAAAATGTTCTTTTAAAAAGTTCGACTCAGGAACCCAGCTGGGTATGACACAGGACAAGCAACCAGACGCACACTCACGCCCAGGGCAACTTAGAGTATTCAATTCACCACGCAGTGATGTTTTCAGACTGTGGGAGGAAACTGGAGTACCCAGAGAGAACATGCAAACGTCATGCAGAAAGACCTCAGGTTGGGATTTGAACCTACTGCACTGTTAACTGTGCCTCTCAGTAGCTCCCATCTAAATGGAAATCAGATGCACCTGAGCATCTGATTTCCAAATGTCATCAAACATATCCAAAACTATATTATTTTATTATTATGAAGTATTTTTTTAAAGATAACGTCCTATAAATGTACTTTAAACATTTTAATGTGTGAGTAGGAAAACACACATGGACACAGGACCATGTGTGTTTGGTCCTGTGTCCAGGCTTATTTTAATTAACTAAAATAAGCCTTATTTTTCATGTCCGTCGTCACCCCGGGAGACTCCATGGCAACAACAGGATGATATACAGGCCGTTGGCACATCGGCGCACGCTAAATAAAATCCATCCCAAATCAGCGCCTGACCTTGAGTCTCTTTCTAGAGAGAAGCAATTAAAAACGGCCTTTGAGTTCAGAACCACAGAAAACAGAACTGCAAACACAAATTACCTCAGAAGGATTTGAAGTCTGAATATGATTTCAAACTGGTGCACTGTGTGATCACTCTGCTGGTTTTATTCACATTTGCCAACACAAACTGGTCGTCAGTGTCTGGCCCCGGTTAGACCTTGCTGCTCATCCCCAATCATTATTTTCACTTTTCTCTGCATCTCTACTTTTGCTCCTCTTTCATCACTCCCCATCACTTTTCTCGCTTATTTCATCCTCTTCTCTTTCTCTACTGAATATTTTATCCTTTTATCCATGTTGTGCTTATCTCATTCTTCAATACAGGCCATCCATTTTCCCTCCTCTTAAAGTAGAATTCTACCCTGAGTGCTGAAAATGTAAAGCGGCTTCGGGAAATCACTAACAATTTATATGGATGGTATCACTGTGGAATATAGATTCAAAACAAAAACAACTTTCCCCAGTTTTATTATATTATGTATTTGTGTTTTTCTGCTTCTGTTCTAATAGCTAATATCTACATTTTGCTACATTAAATTATTGAACAAACTTCAATGCATTTTATCAGGGTTTTATCTAATAGGTTGATGCAAAGTGGCATATTATTGTGGTGTAGAATAAAAATTAAACATGATTTTTTTTTTTTTAGATTAAAAACAAATCTGAATAGTGTGGCATACTTTTGTATTCAACCCCCTCAATCTGATACCCCTAAAATAAAATCCAGAGCAAAATCTCAGTGAGAGAGCATTAGCGGACAAACAACAACAACAAAAGCTAAAATTACTCCACATATGTCAATTTCCATTTTGTTAAAAAATTATTATTTGCATACTTCTCAGTAATTAGTGGAGAAAGTGTTAACGTCATTACTGCGATCAAACTCTTCTTAGGAACCAGAAAATGGCATAAAAATGCCTGTTTACTTTCTCAACAAGCTGAGGGTGAAATCCAAATCAGGTAATCATAAAGAATCAATTTATTCAATGATTACCATAATTCAGTTATATTTAATGTATAATATATGCACATATATATTCTGGACCTTTGTCTGATAGAGGAATATGACAAAGACAAAATTCAATTAATTAAATTAACTAAAATATGTGTGCACAGCTGAAACCAGATAATTACATACACTGAATAAACAGAGAACTTTTTTTTCCGACTGCTTAATGTTAAATCAGACGAAACATTTCTTGTTTTAGCTTAGTTAGCAAATCAAAATAACTTTCGTAATTCTAAGTGACAGAAAACTTGCAGAGAAAATTTTCTTAGAGAATTTTTGTCAAAATCAAAAGTTTCCATGCATTTGGTCAGTATCAAGGACAACTGTCTTTTAAACTGATGACTTCAGTTCAAACCTTTTGGGATTTTGGTGTTTGAAAATATCTGCTTCCAACTTCAGGTGGAACAATATTTATGTAAATGGATAAATGGAAATCCTCCTAAAACGGAAAAGCGTTATGACATTCGTCTCTTAATCCATGCAGGGCCGGATTTAGAGGAATAAGGGCCCCTTGGCTGGTGCAAGCGTTGGTGACAACTCCTCCCACAAAAAAGAAAAAAAAAATCTTTTCTCATGCAAATTACAGAATATTGATAAGGAGGCCTACAAATTACCAGGTACACATTGTTGGATGGTTGATTAAAAACATGTAGCAGGTGACTCCATGTTGGTCCCAAAATCATGAGCTGGAACTTCATAATTTTAATATTTGAGTGTTGTTTAAATTAATAAAAATATAACAATATTTAATAAACACCACAAATTAAACACAAAGGGACAAAAATAAACTAAAAAGTAAGAGGGTACCATCTAAACCTACTTATCCTTGAAAGATATAATATAAAACATCTAAAACTGACAGAGAAAATTACATTTATATTCCATTTTATCCAATATCACTTCATATAGGATGGAGCAACTTTTTCATTCAACATCGGGTGAGGGAGCAGAACGACTTGTCTACAATGACATGCTATTATGACCTTATTGCTCAAGAACACACTCACAGACCGCTCAATAGCAAAGGTACAGTTTATATAGCAGCAATTACAGTTCCCTCTTTAAGTGAAGGTAAATCAATACTTCTTTCAAAAAGGAAACTCAACCCAAGGACCAAAGGATCAAACCATTAGTATTAGGCTGAAAGATCTCAAGTCATGAAGAGCAATATAAATAACCGCCATGCACAGAAAAAAAAACAGGCCTAGCGTTTTACATTCCCAGGTAAAAGCAGCTTCCTATTCATGTCATGGAGATACACACCTTTCAACAGATGGAGAGTCTGTCTTATCTACATCTACAGAGCAGGGATGGATCATCCAAATAAACCCTGTCTCAGTTTATAGGTTTGGGTATACCAGATGCTTAGCAGGGAACTTTGATGACAAATGCAATACAGAAACATTTGTCATTTTTTTCTGTTTTTGTGCCCTCACCTTCCTGTCAGTAAGATGCTATTATGTAAAGCACCTTGAGCCGCCTTGCTGCTGAAATGTGCTATTCAAATAAACTTTATTGATCCGCTCTTTAGAACTAAAAGACTGGATCCAGACAAAGTCTTTTTTAAATTCAACCCTGCCATGTGAAAAAAGTATGCTAAAAGTTAGCTTCTTATTTTGACATACAACGCCAATAAAGTATTAAGGAAAAGTAAGAAAGAGGGAATGAAAGAAGGATCATAAGTAGGAACAACAAAAGTAGGAATGAAGAGAGAAAGAGAGAGAGAGAGAGAGAGAGAGCAATGAGCTCTGCACAGTCTTCCACAAACACCAAGTTGTAATTCAGTAGAACTCGGATCTCTGAACTAATCGACCAACAGGAAGCTGTTTGTTTCCATTCACCACTGACGCTGCTCTCCTTTCATTATGCGCTTCCTCTGCTGTTACTGTTCCCGCTGCCTGACATTCAAACATCCTGGAAGGATTGATCCGTGAGTCGGAACTGCCCTGGAGCGGCTCCAGAGCCACCGGGCCAGGCTCTCCGCATCATGATTACAGCATCTCCACGCTGCTCCCCGGCTCATTAACTGCTTTTACTTCTGTTGTTATGTTGGTTCTGCAATTTACACTTTAGGCTGTGATTTAGAAAAATCAAACGCTCAGGTAATTAAGGTTTTGATTTGAAGCCCAGTACAGAGCAAGTACAGCTCACACTGGGTTTGACTGGAAACCACAGAGCCAGCACTGGGAAGCTGTGTTAATTACTGTCTGCATAAACACAGACAGTGAAGTTTTCTAATTACTTAGTTCACAAACAGAACCATCTGTGTCATTCAGTTCATTTGTAAGGGAATATTTTGCTGCTCGGTACATTTATGAGACAATCCTTTGGC
This sequence comes from Brachyrhaphis roseni, assembly GCA_903066815.1. Classification (NCBI taxonomy): domain Eukaryota; kingdom Metazoa; phylum Chordata; class Actinopteri; order Cyprinodontiformes; family Poeciliidae; genus Brachyrhaphis; species Brachyrhaphis roseni. Next base: position 8,694 of record CAEFZY010041067.1, read on the forward strand.
CGACAGCTGATCTGCTGCTGGGTTTCCAAGTCTATGCTGTCCTCTAAAACTCTTGACTCATAATTGAACTTTATCACGTTTTCAGACAAATACGATGTCTGTGTATCTAATAGATATTTTATTCAAAATAAACATGACAGGCTGCACAGGAGTAGAACACGTTAATTTGGATTATTTATGTTGATTTTCACACATTGAAAATTTTCACGCAAAAAAGAAAAAGGTTTCTAAATTGTTTTTTTTACTTACAAAGGTTTTGACTGGAACTTTTGTATTCTGTTGTGATCAATCTGAGCTTCAGCTGTTTTGCAAAGAAGACTGGGCCAAAATTTCAGGCTCAGTTTTTTGTCTTTCACAAAGGTAAGGATAATTTTTGAAAGGTACTGTACCGACTAGAAATTCTCATTACGTATACGTCTTCGTTTAAAAAAAGAAATGTTTTAAGTCAATTCAGCTGATTTTCTGTATTGGATCGGTATCAGTCGATACCAAACCTCTGATATGGGGACATGAAGTGGATGGTTGCATCCCCAGCAGGTCATCGTTTTCCTGGAGGAACTCGTCCTGGGACAGTTGAATTCTGTTCTTAGGTCCCCTAATTTTAAACAAACCAATAAATTACAGCTTTTACTTAAATTCCATTACTGAATAACAAACACATAACTATGATAGTCATGTGTTCTTTATGTCTCTGGGTTGAACCTTTCACAGTGACAGCTCTTCTTTAGCAGACCCCTGCTGTAAAGGTTTAATTAGAGCGAACAGCAGGAAGTTGGCCGAGTTCCCCAAGTGCAGGCAAGGCGACCATGATTCATCTCTTAAACATAAAACTCTTAAAGCGCTCTAATGGAAAACATCCATTTTCATACAAACAAACCATTTTGATGTAAAGCAATGACAGCCGAATACAACTACGTACCAGAATGCTGCAAACATCCAACCAATGAGAGATTCTCTAGACGAGGAGAAAAGGAGGTTTCCTCCAAAAAAAAAAAAAAAAATCCAATACCTTCTTGAACTTTTCTGCAGAGATCTGCAGATCGTATTTGGGTAAATAAACCGATCAGAACACTTCTGAATACTTCAAAGTGGCCTGACAGAATGGTTAACATCAGAAAATGCTGCTCTATGCTATAAAAACCTGACAGTATTTTCTGCAGAGTCGGTGAAAAAAAAGCAAATAGCTGCAACTGGATGGAAAAAACGGGCGTCTTAAATTTACAAAACGGAACCCGCCATCAATTTCAGCTGACAAGTAATAAAGTCCGTCTTTTTTTAAGAAAAAAAAATACATATTGATATCTGGGGAGCTTTGCCCTCAGCGCACAAACCCATCCAGAACATTCAATTTCCTCATGCGTGTCCTGACCTTCCCCACTGTGCGGTGACATTTTCCTCACCCCGTCTACTGCATCTGAATTCTCTTAACGCCGCGCACCACAAAATACTCAGTAAAGACAGAAAAAGACTGAATGCCCTTTGCTGGTTTAGTAAAACCCATTGAGCAAATTTTAGGAAGAGGGAAAAAAAGTGAAATAATGAAACTTTTTGACTAATAAAAGATGCCATTAAATTGCTCTTTTGTGCAAAGTCTTGGCCATTTGAATAGCACTAATGGAGCAGCTAAAACAGAAGCTGCAGGAAGATTGTAGGAAAAAAAAAAAAAAAAGGTTAGTGCTCACAGTCGGCCTTCCCTGACTAAATAAACATCCTGATTAGGCCAGATTTAACCAGTTCAGGGCTGTTTTTGCAGAATAACATTTATAGTGTCTTCCTTTAGGGTTAAACACTTTCAGGCTTTTCTCACAAACTCAAGTTTTTCAGGTCAGAGCTCCGTTATAAACAACGTCGGACCGCTTTTTTCAGTAACGAGTAATCTAACGCGTTGCTATTTCAAATCCAGTAATCAGATTAAAGTTATTTATCAAAATCATTTTTGCGTTACTATGCGTTACTACCTTCTTCAGTTATTTAATTGTATTTCCTCTACTCGTCTTGTCCAGTGGCCAACGTCTCTATACGACAGAAATGTAAACAATGGAGGGAGATGCGCATTTTGTTGGTGGAAAAACAGGAACTATTTTGAGTTTCT
>CAEFZY010041093.1:0-52746 GCA_903066815.1 Brachyrhaphis roseni
TATATATATATATATATATATATATAAAGTAAAATTATATATAATTTTTACGTTTTATTTTAATTTTCATTGCTGAAATATTGTAATTTTGTGATGACGTTGTGATTTATTGAAATACACCTGTACATCTTCCTCACTGCTGTTCTAGCAAGATGGCGAAGAGTTCCTATAAAAGAGGCCTGCTTTTAAAATAACCCGGCAACATCTGAAGCAGCAAAGGCAATCAAAGCAACCGCAGTAACCACAGCATGTCCGTAAAGGTGTACCTGATGTGACTGTTACTGTTACAGCTCTTCACAGTAAGACCGAACAGATTTCCAAAACAAGCTAACGATAAGAACTTGTGAAATGCACGGCACGCTGTTCCGTTTGACAAACGTGGTTAAAGTTTGCTCAGCTGAGCTGACGTGCTGCTGCAGGCTCGTGTGCCGTGGGTCACTCAGAACGAGGTTGTGTACGTGTTTGTGTGTTTGGCAGGATGGCACGCCACTTCAAAGCAACAAGAACTGCATGTCACCGCCTCAGCTGAGAAGTCTCCATCCTCCTCATTTCCTCTCACATTTTAAACTCAGCACACAACAATGACATGTTGCTGTTCCAAACAATAACAAATAATAAAAGAAAACATTTGTTGTGTTTTTTTGCTACAAGTTTTAGCTTCTTCCCCCGACCGTTCACCCGGTTCAACAGCAGCAGGGCAATGATTCTCACCTTTTTGCATAAACCAACCTGGTGGGTGTCCTGCGGTTTGTTGGGTTTATAGTAAGGGGTTACAGCCTCTACAGGTCTACCAAAGGGACTCCCCTTTAGGCCCATTTACCCCCTTTATCTTGTCTTTTACCCAGCAGACCTGCACAAGCCAGAGATGACTATCGGTTTCATCACACTCAGAGCTGGAAGCTCGGAAGCCACAGTTGCCTCCGTACCTGCAGAGAAACAGCCCTGCACGCTGGCGGGAAACTTGCTCTGAACAGCCCAGTGTTGGCAAACGGGTGTTGAGTCAATGCTACAGAGCCGTTTTGCTGCGTAAATGTGTATATTCCAGGAGTCACTCATGCTAGCAGCAATGATACAATTCTGTCATGGGTTGAGTCTGTTCACCCCTTGTCAAAACCCACAAATCCCGAGCAGACACAACAAACTGAGTCATATTTGAAGACGTGATTGACTTGAAAAAAAGAACTGAATGTGGGCACAGAGGTCAAGAAAGACTTTATACTACTGACTGACTCAGTGCTTCATAAGGGTTGGCAAAATTGGTTGTATGTAGTACTTATTAAGCAGGAATGCCCTTGAAGTTGATCCCACTGTTGTTTTATTGGAATTTCATGACAGACCGACACAAAGTAAGGCATAATTGTCAAGTTGAAGGAAGCTGATCTATGTTAGAAGAGTAGATTATTACATTTATTGGTCTTTGCAGATTCTATTTGCATAAATGATGCACTGGCATGCTTACATTCATGGTATTAATTCATCATTGGTCATATCTGTGAGAACAGAGTCTGTCCTGAAACTATCTACATACTCTGCCTGAGTAGATCAGGAGGCCCCTGACAAGAGCTGCTTCCTGAGCAAGAATCCATCTTTGAATGATGAAGACGACCATATGGTGGAGCTATATATTGAACTGGCTCACCTGCAGGCTGCCATTTATGGAGAACAAGGTTCAACGTACGCAAGTGATGGTTGATCTGAGTCCAAATGAGAATCTTAAGAAAGACCTGAAAATTTAAATTATATTGAGTTTAAGCTATTTTTTGAATAAAAGATGGGTGGAAAATCTCACTACTAATTGTAGCGAAGTATTGAGTCAGGGGGCTGAATACAAATGCACACCACACTTTTCAGATTGGGAAAACGGGGGGAAAAAAACTGTGTACTTTTCCCCAAAAAATTTAAGTTTGCAATTATGAGATAAACCTCCAGGTTAATTTATAGTTTTCCAGAGCAATGTACATTTTTCGTAAATATTTATCAACCAATTTTCTAAAAGTTCATACATTCGCAAGATACGCAATGTCTGTGTGGCGCCTTTCATCTTTGATGACTGAGTAATTTCCCATTCACAAAAACAGAGAAGAACCAGTTTTGTTTTACATTTGTTTTTTTAATCCAAAGCTGAAGCAGACAAAAAGATGGCAGGTGGAGCTGAACAGACTCAAAGACGAGGGTAAAGACAGACACATCTGCGCTTCCACTACAAAGATGTGATGAGGGACGACAGGTAAAAACTAAATAAAACCCCCCCAAAAAAAAAAAAAAAAAAGTTCTCACTTTGAGAGATGTGATACAATTGGTAACGTGGGTGTGATTTTATAAAGTGACAAGACCAAAATGACAATTGATTATTTTCTACGATCCCAAGTGAGTTAGGAAGTGTATAGGCAGATTGATCTAACTCTTAAGGTTGGGGAAGAGTTATACAGTGTGGTAACCTGCTGGTGGTTTAGACTGTGCACCATAGTTCTTTCCAATTCAACACAGAACTTCAGGAAAATGGCAGAACATACGGTGACATAAATCCACATCAATTTAATTATTGCCCTCTAACAGAACCTCTAAAGGGCCAGTGTGTATCATACAGGATGCTTCTCCTTACAACAAATCCCTCCTACTGATGCAGAACATCTTCCCAACACATTTGCAATCAAAAATAATAATTTAAAAAAAAGAAAATTTCAATGGTATTCCAAGCTGACAAACACCTGCATAGGCTTAACCTGACATACAATCCGTCAATATTTTCAAATCAGAAGGGTAACATTGGTAAAAGCTTGAACCAAATGCCAAGAAGGGATTAAAAGCGATATGCTAATAAGCAATACTCAGTAAGGCCTAGGCTAAAATGGTCATAAAAATCCATGAAAAAATACAGTATTTGTTGCCTCCTCTCCAGTGAGCTACATGTGAAAGAAAGAGTCGTTCTGGGGTGTCTTTCTTCGCTCCATCTGTCTGACAAGCACACATTTAGTTAGGAGAGAAGGGCTACAAGTGAGGTGCAGTGTCAGTGGCACAGTTCCCTTGTTTGAGTGCATAGGCCTCAGTTTAACATTCATAAAGACAAACTGAACCTGACAGACACTTCCTGTCCAAACCCCAGAAATCAGCATCCATTTCTTCCCAATTCCCACAGACAGTGTCTTTACATTCCTCCTGTCAGTTCAAAATACAACTGCTTGCTTTGCATGTACACAGAGCGAAACCTTCGCTTGTTTCTATTTTTGGGGATTAGCCACGTGATACAACATTCACAGGTAAGGGGGCTGTGGGGAAAAAATTCAACTACGGCTAATGCTAAGGCTTCATGTTGTGTTCGAACATCACAGCCCCTCTCACTACACAATCTGATATCTTGAAAAGAGAATGAGAGAGAGAGAGACAAAAAAAAAAACACCCTTCTCCTCCGTTTTCCTGCATTTCATAATCTCTTTTCTGGTGTAAATATATGTACCCGCTCTTCACCCTGCAGGCAGCAGTGTGATGAGCTTGTTAAAATGGCTGAGTAACAAAAAAAAAAAAAGAGAAAAAAAAATACACTTTTACAAAACTTTTGCCAAGAAGAATAAAACACTGAGAAAATCCATGCAGTTCGACTTGTGTCGACAAATTATTGCTTTCTCCTCTCAACCTGTGTTGTATGTGCATGCAAGCCCGACTCTTTCAGTGGGCAGCAGAGTTTGGGTTGTTGGCTTTCTTTCTCCTTTTTGTTAGCAGTGGATTGGTTGAGTCTTCAATGGTCTTGATTTTGATTTGCTCGTAGTCGACCCTCATCGTTGCCAAGGCACTGGTCATTTCCTCCTGAGAAACAGAAGAATGAAAGACATTAGGCCATAGCATGAGCATAAATGAAAAGATTTCACGAGTTGTCTCCAGTTGTTGTCCCGGAGACTACTGCGTGTGATTGCTCTTTAAGCTCCGATTCCAGATAATTTCTTCTAAACTCTTAAAATTATCACTATAGTGCAGCTTTTTCATTATTTTTAGATACAGAACTCTGAACTAGCATTCTTAGCAATAATCTTTTGTAGCAACGACTCTGCTTTACAAATATCAAGTCTGGTCATACATTTGTGTATTAACATTAAAATTCTCTCCTTTTTAATGCGTTTACGTAATTTAGAAATTTATGATGAACAGAATAATGAGGTTTAATTATTTCTGGACCATAATCCTGAAAATTAAGAGAAATAAAAGTTTTAAATATGTCACTGTGTGTAATGACTATTTACAAAAAAAACATTTGCCTTTTCAATTAAATTACTGAAACAAATCAATGTTTCAATTAATTCCTTAGTTGTTTATGTGCACTTATAATATCTGTGGTAAAAAATACTTCCAATTTCACAAAGTGTCTTCAAGGGCCAGTACAAAGAAAAACGGCAGCAAATATTCGAAAAATGCAAGATGTTTTGGTGCAACTCCCGTTTCTTTCACATCAAACCAGATGACTTCAAAGTTGTTTCCATCAATGACAGAAAGTCTCAGTCAGCAGAAGTTAAGACTTACCACACCCTGTGTTGAGTGGCAATAAAGTGCAAACCTTTATGAAATAACTCTGCACAGTTCTTTACAACCCTCCCCTATCTGCAGACCAGATGTAAAGATTAGTATACAAACTCCTCCTACGCACTAATGTAGTGCTGTGCCAGGATAATACAAAACAAAAAAACGCAAGACAAGCCAAAACCGAATGCTGTAACTGTTACAACACATTTGAGAATATTCTCTATGAAAGAGCTGCAAATCCTTCAGCTAAATAAACACACCTTTTCCTTATACAAGTTTGTGTTGCATTTTATTTCAGATTGAGAAAAACAAATGCCTCACCTTGACTTCCTCCCATGCATCCCTCTCCTCCTTTAAAACCCTACTGGTGTGAAGTGGGGTCTGGGGAACCTCCATTGATTGCTTCAGGAAAAAAATAACATCTCTAAGGTTAGAGCAGTAATGCTGACCAAAATAATTCAGTAGGAAATTATAAAACCATTAAGATGAACATTATGGTTCACTCACATTGATCCATGGATGATTCATGAACTCTGTGATGGTCATCCTTTGGGTCGGCTCAGTCTTTAGGAGGGTCCTGATCAGCTGTTTAGCTGTGGAAAGAAGATAGGAAAGGCTATGATTTCACTTGCATATTTTCAGCTTTTTCACAGGTTTTCACCAAATCAAATTTACGACTTTCTAAGACCGTTATGGAATTTAAGTCATTTTTTTAGTCATGCTAACCAGGCTAATCGCTACTATAAGATGTTAGCTTAAAACATCTTACTGTGTGTCCTTTTACACACATTTAAGTCTCCTAATAAAAATGCCTAAGTTTTCAAAAACTTTCAATGCTGTTCTCATATCTTCTTTATTGTTTAAAAACAGGAATTGGTTACAATTTGCATTGGAATAACAAAGCTTCACCAAACACAGATGTATACAATTCCCAAGTGAATTAAAGTGAGTTCAACTATTGAGACGCATCTGTTATTTGGAGAAGAACTGGACAGTTACACATCATCACTTCGTAGCTTCAGTTTTCTTTTTAAAACTAGCGTATTACTCATGAAACGAGAGTCAACTTTCGGCATAGCAGGCGGCAGCAGCCTTAGAGGTGAAACATCTTGATCAGTTTCAATTTCTTGATCAGTTTTGTCATCTGTTTGTCATGGTTTATTGGGAAGTTTCAAACACCAGCAGGAGTTTAATAATTACGGCGTCATCAAATTCTAACCGTAATAAAAAAACGCTCACCTGCGTCAGAGCTTTAAGTGCACCATTTAAAAATATACAATAATCTAGTCAAAGATTTATTTAAAAAAATAATCATTTAAACAGCACAAAACTATTGCAGAACATACTTTTGCAGAGTTATTTTACAGAATTTTCTATAAATCGTTTAAGCAAAATACAAAATTCAGCTTTAGAGTCTTACCTTCTTCCGACACCTCTGACCACTCAGGGTTGGGAAATTCATACTGGCCCATCCTTATCCTCTTCTTCATCCCAGGAGAGATGGCTAAGCCATGGTTAGAATAAAAAGGAGGGTATCCACACAACCTGTTGGGTATTTTAAAAGGTAAGATTAGAGAAAAAAAAAACAACAACTAACAATTAGTGAGCTGAAGGGATAGAAAGCCCAGAATGAGCGACTTACAGAATATACATAATGACGCCCAAAGACCACATGTCGCATGACTTGTCATACTTCTCTGGGCCAAGAACCTCTGGAGCTATAAACACAATTTAAATAAAGAATAAAAACGATAAAGCTTAATAAATTTATTTGATCAGCATTTTCTTTGTTTATTATTAAACCTTTATTTAACCAGAAAAAAAAAACAAAATATTGAGATCTAGACCTCCTTTACCAAAGTGACCTGGCCAAAAAAAGGCAGGAGCACAAATCATAATAGACAAGTAAAAAAACAAAAACACACATAAGAAATATATAAAATGCAAAAAATGAGGCAATAAAGTGCAGTAGTTTTGACAAAAAATATTTTATAAAACAAAGGCAATTTAAGATTTATTTGTGCAAAGTGCTGTTTGAAGGAATGGCTCTTACAACAATAAATGAATCTCATAGATAAAACTATAGTTGCAGTGTAACAATCCACTAGAAATAATTGTCACTTCTCTATTACAAAAGACAGCTAATTGGAACACGTTTCTGTGTAATACCATAAAAACTTGTCATTTTTACTCAGGGTTATATCACATTTTTTAGGAAGCCAACGCCTAAAAAACAACAAACGGTCAGAGGTAAGAGCGGTGCAGGTGCAGACTCTTACCAACGTAGTAAGGTGTGTAGCAGGGAGTATCTAAAGAGTTGTGTGAGGTCGTCTCCTTGGCAAAGCCGAAGTCTGTGAGTTTCAGAAGAGCCCTGGGCCTCTTCGAAGAATACAGCAAGTTCTCTGGCTGCAGGAAGAACCACAGAGATACTTTAGAACCTGCAGGTGTCGTTTTTATTATTATTCAAGATAAATAACGAGTATAACACTAAGATATGAAACAAACCTTCACATCTCTGTGCGCAATATTGATGGCATGTAAGAATTGTATGGCCTCTCCTATGCTCTTCATGATATCAGAGGCCTCTACAATAAAGATATTTTAACAAATGTTACAAGTGATCAAACATGCACATCAACACTGCGACTGTAACAAATAAAGTATTCCAGTTGTATGCTGTGAAGGTGATCGTAACCTTTGGTATTCTGACTTAAGAAAAACCGCTCTACCTTTCTCTGTGAAGGCCTGGTCTCCTCTGTCCTGGATTCGACTGAAAAGCTCACCGCCGTCCATACTGTAAAAGACAGACGCCACCAACGGTGTTATATATGCACATGGATCTACAGAACAACTTCATTAGGAGGAGTTGCACAAGAATGACATTTTATCTAAGAGGTGAAATCAAGGGAAATCTGGATTTGGTCTGTATTTGGGTTTGGATCCCACTGATGATGATAGAAATCCTGCAGGAAGGAGTGATTTAGCACTACTTTAAGCAGATGATGCTAATTACTCGTTAGTGTTCCTGAAAGGAGAAAAATGCTGAAAAGCAGATAATGCTGATCTTCTGAATGAATGTAAAACTTCCAAATATGGTACTGCTCTGCTCATTTCTCAAACAAGCCCTACTTCAGCATACAAGCAGTTTCAAAGAATAGACAAGACGGAGTATTTGTTTTTTTCTAACTTCCTTTTCCCTGTAAGAGGTGGTCTGTGGTTTGTCGGGCGACCAAAAAAAAGTGATAATTTGGTTTGCTCTGTTTAGAAACTGGAGTTTTTTCTAATTTCTCTTCATCAGAAATCAAATCTGAACTGAAAAATTTCAATCCAGTTTTTGAATTGTGCATCAGCTCTGAAGTCTGATGCACAAAATTAGTCTGAACATAGCAGCTAATCGAAGTGTGGTCCATTCCAGTAAAACTGATGACTAAAGCGGCGCCTTCTTCTCTGAACTAGCAGGAGGTTTTTGACATTAAAACAGTGTGAAAATTGTAAATTTACATACACATCTGAATCTTCAGCAGAAAAGATAGTGGTTTAATGAAAAGTAGAACATGAAGTAAGAGAATATGCATTTAGTGATCCAGGCCAATTTAGATTGAAAGCTCCACTTTGACTCAAATGTTCATTATATTATCATCAATATTATGACTAAGTGGCTTGGTGATGGTAACATTTAACCATAAAGCTGAAGATATTTGGCTTGTCCATGAGGTCAGCTGCAACTGAAGTCTTAGAAGACGCCATTTTTTGAGCAAGAGCTTATCTGAACTTATTTCACTCTGGACACCCACTATGGTGTTACAGCAATTCCCACACTAACATGGAGCCTTACAGGGTTAAACCAATTTTCTTTCATTTGCGGGTGACAGTTTAGGTGATTGTTTTTACAGATAAGAGGCTGAAATGTAGCTTCTGGAACAGCCTGAACAGTAGGGGGCATCGTTAGGGGAGCAATCTTTAGGCCCAGCCGATTGATCGGCTTTCATTTTCTTAGTTTTGGGGGCTGGTGGCCACCAGATCATGTCACTGTTGCCAGTTTAATGACCTTTGCTATATTTAGAGACTTTTCAGACAAAAAGAAAAAAAAATAGGTATAGGTCAAAAACAGAGTCGTCAGGTCAGGTTTTTCATAGATTGGTGATCGGTCATAAAACCGAACCCCTAGAAATCTTAAGAGCAGAGTCTGTGACAGAAAGTCAACCAATGTACACAAGCTCTACTAAGTCTGATAGAGAGTTCTCAAATGTGCAGACAGAATTATTCCCAGACCTTACTTATTGTTGCAAAAGGTGTGGTTACTCTGCAGCTTGCTAAAGTACACTTATCTAAATTTAGCGGGAGTGTGCTCAGACATATGCAAGCATTTGTCTGAGCTAGAATATATTATTTTGACTGGGTTTCTTTAATCAACACAACCTTGTGCACCCAACTCTAGTTTTAAAAAAATCTAGTCAAGATGCATTATTAAGGAACCCTTCAAAAGGGATGCCAACTTGAAAGCAGTGACCATGGATGACTAACTTTTGAGGTCTGGAGTTAGACAACCCTTTCTTGTGATATTCATACCCATGATAAATGTGTGTACTTCTCAAAAGCAATCTATATTAAGTGCCTCCTGCCTTTTTTTGTTAAGTGTTATTTAACACTACCAACAACATAAGTTGTCATTTATAAAGACAACTTTACACAGGAACACCTCTATAAAGTTCTGCATTATCTCAGCAAATACAGACAAAAATTCAGCTAATGATTACTTACTGCATATGAGAAAACTCTCTCCAACTTACTCCATAAGTTTCATTTACTCTTTTTGTTCGCTATGACTGCACCAGTTTCAGATCAAATCATCAATACCAATTTCACATCTGCTGAACGGCTCATGTCGCCGAGGATCGGCTCCTCAGGCATGCGAGTGGTTACCGGAGAGGCAGACTCAGAATTAGAGCAGAGGGACCCCCTCCAGAACCGCAGCACGAGTTAAATTTTGCATTCTGAGAAACGGACGGCGGAAACCTTTCAGCGATGCAGGCCATCTTTCATACAAATCTAACTCAGTCTCTCTTTCTTTTTTCCTAACATGGTTCAGAGAAAGGCGATATTCTCAAAGTGTCTCGCCCCAACCCTCTTCCTCTACGTTTCTCAAAACTGCTGAGGACATGAATTTTGTTTCACAAACGATGGTGATTTTGATTAACGGTGAAGAACGGGTACGTATTTCTTACTGAAACAGCAAAAAAAAAAATGAAACGGCATTCTTACACACACATCAGCCTACACTGTTTCACATCCCATCAGCAGTGTGAGGGTGTTTAACCATCTGAAAGGACAAACTAGAGACTGACTGCACATCGCAAACGACTATTTCTAATAAATGCAAACCGAATCAAATTTTAATTTGTTGGGTTTTATACATTAATGTGTCTTAATTACAAATGTTATATTAAGGAGTTCTCAACTAAACTATTTGTAATTTAACATGTTTAAGATAAACATACCTATGCCTATCTAGGTTACTTTAATTAGGAAGGGATTAATTTTGGACATTTTGTAGAGACCCGGGCATTGTGACCCTTTACACAACATGGGTCAATTGTTCAAAGTGCCTAATGTAGGTCAGACTCAATGACTCGTATATCAGGTAGCAGAACAATCAGGTCATCAAGATAGTTCTCCAAGTGTAATATTCTAGGAAATGTTTTGATTTCATAAGAAAAACTACCTTTTTCTTTAATTGTCACAGAATCTCTCAAGGAAATTACTCATCACTTGCTACACCACTGTATGAACACCTCAGCTCACACGTCTGCCTTTGTGCAGCGAGGACAACCACACAGCAAAAAGGATGCACGTGTGACAACTTTATGGGGGTTTGGCGGTTTTAAAATGCAACAAAGTGGAAATGGAAAGGAAATAACAGTAAGTTGTTTAGAGGAAATGGGTCATTTTGCACCAAGGTCATGCTGAGTAAATTTACAATAAAAGCTGAATAAAATTAACCTTTGTAGGCTTAAACTTTGCCTTCTTAACACTAGCAACTGTAGGCTGTAGAAATAAACAGAAACTGAATCATTACAATGATGACAGCTTCGCGAAATAAAGAAGTGAGCTGTGAATCTTAATGAAATGATTCAACTCAGACCATAAGGATCAGCCTAACACTACCAAAGTCATCACAATGCATTACCGATACAATAATCACTAATGAAAATACTTATCATAAAAACAGCCTTTCCACCCATCAGTAAATAAAATTTAATTAGCTTTAAATGGTAAAATAATAAGCTTGTGAAATAGACATTGAAATATAAAGTGTCTGTATTAAAGAATATTTTTTCACATAACTTCTGTTCTTTTTTTCTCAGTTTTTATATGTTAAACATCATGCAAACAAATACATAGTTGCTGAAATCATGTTTTTACTGTGTGTGAGTGTTTTTCACAGATAAATTTAGCAAAATTAGCTAACCCGACAGACTCCTGCCATTTACCGTAGTTCATTTTTATGCTTCTTCAACATCCAATGTATTTCTGGGAAGCTCACAATATAAAGTACTATAGTCTTATTTTTACTTTGTATGCCGCCCTATTCTGTTTTGAGGATGCGTTCAGCTTAAAAATGTCTGACAGTAAAATGTGTAAGATCTATATTTTGTTAACATACTTAAACTTTACTGTTGATATTAGCAGCAAGTATTATTGTATTTACTTACAATTTTTTTTGGTCCCCTCTTGGCTATATTATTCAAAGCTTTGATAATGCAAATGTTTTTGATATTTTAATATTTGAGGCCACATTGCCAGCCCCTACCACACCACATATTATAAATCATCTAATAAAATATATTTATATTAGATGGCCAGCCATCTCTCTTCTATGCTACAATTATTCAGCTAAATAAACAGACTTTCAGAAAAAAGGCCTAGATGAAATGTATTTAACATTTACAATATGTCTAAACTTTACTGCCTTTTTGTTGCTCTGCACACTAAACCACACTGACCTGTAAACAGAAAGATAAATAAACTTCAGACTAAAGATGAAATGCTAAGCTTTAATCACGCTTAGCATGCACATCCCTTCTGGAAGTGTAAACATTAAATGGGTAAAAAAAGAAACAACTGAAAAGAATAAATGACTCACTGATCGTTTGGTCAGCATCACATTGCATGAGGTCTGACAGTCTTGGGCTTTTTATGACTTATGATCAAAATTGGGTTTGTAAGTCAGCCTGCAAAGCACTTCCGATAACATGTAGTACAAACTGACTTATTCACCGACCACATGTGGTGTGGGCGGTCATTATTTCAGACAGAGACTGAATACGTTTCTCTTTAAATTTTCAATTAATATTTCTTAGGATATTCTCTCACTGTAAGTAACTTAACATTTTTAAGGTAACAGGAAATATGTTTATTAATTGTAATTAAAGTAAGCCACCATCACCAGTCTGGTCCAGGACAATGATGAGTCAGGATGCTGACAGTAGGTGGACCTGCCAGCCCACTGGTGCGTTCAGAACCACCTTGAGCTCAACCCTCTTAGGACAGAGGAGATGACGGTGGATGTCCACAGAACACTTGGTGAACAAAGTTGTTCGGATTCTATTCAAATTAAAAAATCGTCAAAGATGGTACCGACAATGTGACGAAACTTCAATTGCGGATTTTCGAAAGTGATTACGATCTAAAATACCCAACAAATCTGATGGGTACAGTTAGTTGGCGAGTCATTTTGGGTTACGTTAAAGACGTCTGTGAAAATTCATCAAAGCGAAACAGAAGCTGGCAAAGGTGTGAGGTGAAAGAAAAAGAAAAGCTAAATACAGCAAAAATCAGTTTGTGTCTCAAAGTTCTTTGATGCACAATTTAAAAGGGGAGTATAACGCATTTATATGTGCTATAAAATAACACAGTGCTATTTTATAGCACAATAAAGTAACTCTGTTACCTTCAGTTGTTATGAAAATAATATACATATCAAAAGACTTGGAAGATATTTGACTTCGTAATTCACGAAGTCAATAATTAAACTCCTGCTCTTTCTGAAACTCTGCCTTCAAGAAGCCATCACAACATGGCTTCTCTCGTAAGTCTAACAACATTTTTACCAGCATTGACTGGACTGAGAAGTGGCTCATATAATGAGCTCAGCAGATGTACAGCTCCACCAGGTGTTTGCTAATTGCTACTGGCTAGTTTAAAGGAGCAGAGTGGGGGAGTCGCTGCTAGGAAACTGCAACTCTGAGGAGGAGCTGCACCCCAAAGGCACCTACTAAGTGTTTTGCCACTGGAGATTAAAAGACTTCTCAAATCAAAGCAACACTCTAAGAATGTTTTTATGAGGGAATAGCATAAAAAAATTATGTTAAGCTCAAAAAAATTGATTTCACATAATAGTCTCCCTTTAAATTGTTGAAACATGCTTTGAACATAAAATAAAATAGGAAAACTGATGGGGTTTTTTTTTCATTATTGTTAACTTGCAACTCTTTAATTTTAAATATTTAACTTAAAAAAAAAAAGAAACGAGAACAATCCTAATAAAAGAAACTGGATCAGGAGTCAGATTGTCATTGAAGTCAAAAACAGTACAAATAGAAAAAATATTTTAAAAAATACTGTAAAAAGTGCCAAAAAGCTGACATCTGAGAGAAAGAAAAAAACAGAAACGAATTGCTTCCACTTCCACTCTTGCTGTAGCGAATGGAGCATGACATGAACTTGACGGTTGGTTCAGATGAAGGAGGGTATGTTGGGTAAGTCGGAAGAGCTGCGGATGTGATTAAATTTTCCCTGAACAGATTTTCCTGTATTTTGTTATGACAGTTTTAGCCCCTTCTCCATTGTCAAGCTTAACTCTAGCTGGTGAATGTCTGGTTTGGTTGTACTGAAGCTTCAAGCGTCTCCGTTGGCAGTGTGTTCCTCACCGTTTTGCTGCTGTGATTCTGAGCAGGAACGTGGGCGAGCCATGAGAGCTAAGGAGCTGTGGTTGGCGCTCCGATGAGGTTGTTAGCAGCAACATTCAGCAACTGAAAACCTTGAGGTTGTGGTCTCCATGGACTCAAATAAACCCAGGTATTTAATTTTATCTTATAGAAATTCATATCTGGCCCAAACATAATGAAAGCAATTCAGATTAGCTGATTGTTTTGCTAAATGTACAAATTTATCCATATTGCAGCACTTTATTTTCATTTTTATAGACGTGAAAGCTTTAGATTCAGGTGATCAAGTCAAACGATGCAGTGCAAGATCCATGCATGAACATTATTGAAAACAAAAACCCAAACAAAGAACAAAATGTACATCACATTTTATTCTAACTAAGTTCCGGTGTTTCAAGTCAGTCAGTAAAAAACTATTGATCTGACAGAATGTTAAGCAGACCTGCACAGTTGCTCGTCTTTTCATTGCATTCTTGTTTTTAAGAGTCACGTGTTGCTTGTAGGGCTGTGAAATCACAGTTATTTCACTCCAGAAGTTGATGGATGTGCTTCTGATTTTGCTTCTGATTACACCCTTTCACACTATAAGCTTTCTGATAGCAGACAGCATATCCGCCAGTCCACACTGTGGTGGCTGAGACATTGTTGTTTGGATCTTCGCCTGCAATGGCGTACATCTCTTGCCGATCAGCAAATGCAGTTTGCTGTCAATAAAATTAGCTTGCACATGATACACGACATGCCGTGGCCTGTACTACCCCCAGAGTGGCAGTGGTAGCGGAGAAGAGCCATGGAGGATCTGCTACTGGAGTTGAGTCGGGACAGGGCTGACTGGGGAGGAACCAGTTCAAGCCGCTCTCATGGAGAAGAAGCTTTAGATACTCGGAATGATAAATAATGTAGACATAACATGAAGATGTTTGAATTTTCAGCTCAAACAGAAACAGAAATATTAGAATATTGCTATTTTGATAAGTGAATAAATTGAACCCCAAAATGTTTCATCATCTATAAAGGAGAACTTCTGTTGAATGAGGGTCTGTGTAGACAGACTGTGCACTCACCACTCCATGACAATAAGGAGACACTTCTTGCCCTGATAGAGGTTCTCATAAACATCAATGATGCGCACAATATTGGCGCATGGGGACGCCCTCCAGTGCAGCTCCACTTCCCTGCGTGCCTTCGGACAGTCCTGCAGCATCTGAGCACAAACACAAAAAGAGTGAATGTGATGAACAATATGTGTGCCATATGTAAATATTTATATTGAACATCCAAAAACCTGGATTACAGAGTACTGACAATAATAATAATAATAATAATTCAACTTTATTGTCATTGCACTGTCACAAGTACAAGCAACGAAATGTGGTGTGGTCAGAGCCGGGACAGAGTAACAAATAAAAAGACTAAACTCAAAGTAGTGAACTTATCTGTTTTTCCTCTTCCATTTAGGTATTTAAAAAAAAATGGCCATCTTATGACAGAATGTTGCACATAGCATGAAGCAACAGCAACCTGGAGATGTTATGCTGCCACCAGATGGCAAAATGTTAAATATACAGGAGTAATTTTTTATTTAGACTTGTGAGCAAGTAGCTCCCTCTGTCTGTGACACTTTGTCAGCACACCATCTATGACATTATTTCTGTCACAGTCCTTGTGAGAACGTCTACATGAAAACTAGCAGTCAATAATGCATTTAATAAGGGTTAGGCGTTTGCGACCATCAGAACAACAACACTAAAATTCAACAACACTGTCTGATGCAATAACATGAATAACTTAAACAGGCAAAATTTTCCAGTTTTTTTATATGAACTGACAGAACATGTATACTGAAGAGTGAACAGTGGACAGTCATCAGCTCAAACAACCAACAGCAGACAGAGAAAGTTGTGTCTCGCATAGCAGTAAAACACTTGACTGATTAAATAAGGATGTGACCTAGGAACACCTGCAAAACACACACACCAATCATGCATGTGTATCTATCTAGTCTGGTAATTTTGTGCATAAGCTAATCAATTCATTAAAAGTGAAGATGCCATGACATTTTTAAACCAAAAATTATTTCCTTACAATTCAGATAGTGATTAAAATATAAGCTGTGTAACTGAAAAAAAAAACAAATGATAAGTGAGTCTATGCACATATTCCAATTAGAGACATCATGCTATCCTGCAATTAACACTTATTTATTCTCATGAGTAAAAAAAGAAAGAGGAAAAAAAGGACAACACACTGTCAGTGGACTTGTGTGCTGCTAAGCAAGCAGTTTACTGAGGAAAGCAGCTGTGGCTACCAATGTTTCTTTCATTGGTAGAACAATGAAAGAAACAACTTAAGCCAAAGCTTTAATAGTTTGCAAGTTTTAGCATTTGAAGTACAAAAATATTAGCAATAACCACATATATATGGGAAGGAATAAGGGTAATTTACAGACATTATTGTACAAATTCAGAAAAAAATCTCAGCTAAATGTAGGTCAATATAATACACCAAAAATGTTGGAAAACAGAAACTTCACACACAAAGAGCTACAGAATAGCACAGAGATTAAAAGCAAGCTTTAACAATTATGGGAATATTTTTTTAACCCTGAAATAAATTACTTTCAAAACAATGGTAATGGTGCTTTTAAGTCTGTGTTACAGCATTTAATTTCTCTTTGGAATTAATTAAGTAATTTTACATTTAATTCAACAGCAATCAGAAGCAGGCTTTAGGCACGAGCAGAAAGCAGTCAAAACAAAGCAGTCACATCTGAACTACCAAACAGTGTAGTTGTATTTTAGACTTCATAATTGTGCCAGGGAGGCTTTTGGGATACATTTCTATCCTTGCTACATGCTGAATACACTAGAAGTCACTTTCCAAGAGCCACAAGTTTCCAAGCAGCTTAGTTAGTTTTTAACAAATGAATACAGTTTTCAGAATAATCTGAAACATTTGGAGACTACCGGCATTGTAGTCTGTTTATATTCAGAATGAGAGACCAAAAAAAAATGCAAAGTTTTATCCAAATTCAGACAGTATGAACATTGTTAAAAGTGTAAAGCATAAATTAAAAGAAAAGAATTTTTTCTTGAGGTGGTCTAAGGTTAAGTTCAGTACCTAAACAACTTAAAATCTAGAAGTTATTCTGTGGTTGTCGTTTTTTTTATATAGCCTACATCTTTTATTTAATATCAGTATTTAACCAATGATTTAGATAAAATTGTGAAATATTTACCTTTATCACCATCCCATTAAAAAAAAAAGGGATTGTTGGGACAAGTTGCCAAAATAAACCAACATCCCTGCTCCAACAGGCCTGGAAAAAAGGCTGAATTACGAATTACTTCCCGATTAACTATTAATTTGATTCAGCCGTGCTGAAGCAGGGATTTAGAAGAGAAAAAGATCCCTAAAATCCCTTTAACCTCTGATTAGCAAAGAATTTCTGGGGACAACTAAATTAAACATCCCTCTAATATGGTAGGACAAAAGAAATTGATTTATTCTTCAGACAGAAGAGAAGACTAGAGCCTGCCAGAATAATACATAGCAATAGTTACCAGGAAGATGTGGTATGGAGGATTTGGGCACACCTCTGTTTTATATCAACACCACACATACAGCCCAGTTTAACGAACCTCAAGGGCAGAACAAACCACAGCTTGGCTTGCATCCTTCTAAACAGAGTAACTAGGAAAACACAAAAATATATAATCCAGTTGGACATAAATATAACAAAATGCACACAAATAAACACAGCATTAAACATCTATTCCTATCTATTCCTATACTAATTATTTTGTATTTCTGAATATTTTGGGTTTGTGCATACATTTTTTGCTTTGTTTTATAAAAAAAAAACCTCATCACACCATTTTCTGATCATAGCAGCTTTGTAAAAAAACAACAACACAAAAACAAAATAAGGACTGCATTAGCAAATATTCAAACTTCCTTTGGTCTACAACCATATTTATGGGTAATTTTTGTTACGACAAGATTGTGGATCACTTAACACCCAAATCAAAAACAGTGTAAATGCTGGTATGACAAAACATCACGATAAAAACAATTTAACCACAGGCAGATACGTTGTTTAGGGAAAAACAGTTATGCACAGTGATATATTTTGGACACTTTGCATATTTTAAGCTGAAATCTGTGATTTCAGCTTAACATAGAGTGAAGTCAGATTACCATGTTTTGACCATAACTGCTCATAGAAGCACAACTCCAGCTAATCCATATTTCTCTATTTAAAAAAAAAAAACATTCTTAATTTGTTTTCCCATCACAACCTAAAAGTGAAAGTAATATCCCATTACATAAAAAACTTAAACGCCAAAACAATCTAACAAAAACAGTCCTTCTGTCCTTAGGCCACCTGCAATGCGAAAGCAGACTCCTGTGACCTCACTGCTGGTGTTTGTCCAGCGTGCCCACCCCCCCACGCCCTCCAATCATCTGTTGTTTGCCCTTTTAAACTAAACAGTGAAGCTTATTAAGAAGGCGGGAAAAGATGGAGGCAGATGGGCACACAATACACTTTCACAAGCCCCGACAAAAGTTCCTGAGGGCGGGCCAAAAACAGCAGGAGGTGAGAGACAGTTCAGCGAAAGAAGACCACTTCCTCCACTTGCTGTGTTGAGCCACGAAACGGCTAGTTAAAAATCACACTGTGGGTGACGGTGCAATGAAAACGTGTGGGGGACTAAGAATATGCAGAGGTGACAGGTTAAGCTCGGCTCAATCAGAAAAGCTTCTTATGCTGACAAAAAGAGGCTAAACAACGAGCTGCCAGTGGAAGATGCAGTTTGTGCTTCTGGCTTGTTCAGTGCAGACTCATTAAAGTTGGAAATGTGTTTGTGTCATTGGGGTATTAAAGGCCTTTGTTAAGCCACATAAGATCTTCTTTTTTAACTGTAAACAGAAGAAATCAGGTGTTCACATACACTAAAAAACAAACAACCTTTCTTTTCTCACTGACAATAAATCAAACCGTTTCCTGTTCTATAATTAGTTGTTTTTTTTCCTTTCCTTTTTTAAATGTATAAGTTCACAAGCATTTCCTTTTATGCTGTTTGACCAGGACCAAATGTTTTGGGTCTCCTTCCAGAGGTTTCTCACAAGAGTTTGCTGGACCTTTCTCCCATTCCTCCATATGGAACTGATGAAACCGAGTCAGATTTGGGACATGCTCTCAAACACGTTTTTAGTTCTGCACACAAATTTTCCATAGTGCCAAGATCAGGGCCATTTTGTATCTAATTTGGTGGTTTGATTGCAATCACTGTGTCCGGAAATACAAATTTGTACCCAAGCTTTAACTGCAAAGAGAAACCAAACAAGCAAAGTATGTCTGTTAGCTTAGACTTAAAAGGAAAGACAGTGAGAAACATAAAGTTGGTTTTAACAATTTTTACAATGTGTATATTAACATGTGGTTTGATCTGTAAAACTAAAATAAAATTTTAAAAAATCCCTTATGAAGATTGACTGCTTACACATGAACAGTGTTTTCTGTCATTTCTAGTTATCCTTATCACACACACCCTTGCATTTGATCTTCAAAGACTCAACAACACCCACTTTCTTTTCCATTAGGAGCTTCGTTCTGTATCAGGAAGTGAGATGACAGGAAGTGTTACAGCCTTGGTTGTAAAACAACTGGCAGTTGCTCCCAGCTGCTCAAAACGAGGCTCCCTTAAGCAGTGTCCTAACAGAGGAGGAAGTGAGAGTCTACTACGTCTCCATGATACGGATGTGTTGTTTTAGAGACAAGGCTGTAACACTTTCTGTCGTCTCACTTCCTGATACAGAACGAAAGCTCCTAATGGGAAAAAAAGTGGGTGTTATTGAGTCTTTGAAGATCAAATGCAAGGTTGTTCAGGATAAGGAGAACTAGAAACAATAGATAATGCTGTTGATGGAAGTAAAACGGAGAATAAAAGTTACCAGATACGATTCTGACTCAAACAATCTCCACCCCACGATCTGGTCGGACCTCACTAACTCAGCCCTTTGGTAACCTCATGATTCACAGCGTCAACCGTGTTTTGTCATTAATATCTGTGAACTATATCAGTGAACCACACATGGGTCACTAGTACAAATTCAAGCATGTGTGTTAAATGTTGCACTGCTGATCTGACTCAAGACTGTAGAAGTAGTGCTCATATGCAAATACTGAGCACAGACAACATAAAGGAAAAACAAAAACCCTTCCACCTCCCTTTGATCAGTCATTCATTATTTCCTACTTAAACAGCAATAAAATGATTGCATAATGGACATCACATAAATCTGTCGTCCTCACAGAGTTATCTGCTTAATCACAGCAGTCATTTCAAGTATCTCAATAATTTAAGGCATTCCTTGTGAGATAAAGGACAGCACCAAGCAGATCTATTTATTTCCGTTGTGTACTTTCCAATAAACTATTCTACTTGTTGACTTCTGTGGAAATGTTTAAAACAAAAGCAACATGCCACAACTTTTCTCTTGCAATAAAATTTAAGTGGAAACTAACTATTTTGAAGGATACACCAATTAAGCCTTGGTATGTAAAAAAAAAAAAAAAAGCCTCCCTTGGGCAGTTTTTAATAAAAGAATGAGAATGTTCTGCTAAAACTACTGAAACGTGGTGGCACCTATGATTAATGCATGACATATAATGGTTAAATGTGATAAAAAGTTAGATTAGAAACTTATCAAGATCTCACTTTATTTTCTCACTTTCTCCACTCTTCTACCGTTTACAACTATAAACTACTTCAGTTAAATTTTGAGGTGAGCATTATACTTCCTGAAAAAACAAGTTTCAAGGTAGTTTCACTATTGGTCGTTTTGGCTACCATTCATAACAGAGCAGCAAAACTGGTTATTGGTTAAATGGCCTTTACAAAGAAGGGAAAAAATGCTTCTTTGTACCGTTGACACCATTCAGCACAATTTAACCACACTGCTTCCGTATCAGGAACTAATCCCAAGTAGAAAGTAGCAAATAACATGCAGAGAAAGGTTTGCTAAAAAATTTAAGCATGAAGTTTTGCTCATTATATAAAAGCTGTGTTATACTTTTGAACAAACATATTCAAGTCCAGGCTTTGGGCTCTTTTTTCTTTACAGTATGACAGTTGCATCAGCTTGGAAATTACTCGGCCACACAACTTGTTAGCAAGTTTCTTCTCCATCTATCAAACCACATCCTTACAATCACACATCCGCCCACATACAAAGTGGTGGTCGACTCCTCCAGAAGTCACACATATGATAAATACAGATTCTAATACAAGCGTGGCCTCAGTTTGGACTAATAAGAGTTACTAATTGTCTACATTCAGCTGGCATCAAAATATTCACAATTCCTATTAGTAAGATTTATGTAGGTCTGTGCAAGTGTCACTGATATTCTTCATGTGCAGCATGTAGTTTTTGCAAATATGAACAAAAGACTGCAAAGAATACAGTAGCAATTCCTTGCTACCGTGACAATTCCTGATGACCGATACTGATACCGTGACAAATTTATATGTAAAACAAAAAAAGAAATGTATTCTTTTTCAACTCCCATCTTTAGTTTTTAAGGATGGGAGTTGAAAAGTAAAGTTAGTTACAGAAGGCAGAGCGGCTTCAAGCACCAGCTTCACATTTCAAATGAAATAAAGATTAAACACTTAGGACAGGGAAAACAAAATTAGGAAAAAATGAATCATCCTGAATTCCAAACTTTGGTGTCAAAAAGAAAACTACATCTGCTCACCTGGTTTAACTTAAAAACGAAATGGTGTTTATCAGATTTTGCAAATCCTTTAATCTAACCTCAAGATGGAAAAGTTTGTGAAAACCTAACACCGAAAAAAAAAAACCATAGGCAAATGCAAATCACTGAAACCCTAAAGTTTAAAGGCAGTGTTGTTTTTACTGTCAGTGAACATCGACTAAATCTTGTTTCTAACAGAAAAAGATTTAAAGGGAATTGTGTCAATAATGAATAGTACAAAATAAAAGTGTTAATGATAACAATAAGTTGAAGAACCATTAAGGAAAAATGTCTCGTTCTCCCAACCTATGGATGTTTTATGACCAAAAGACGGGGATTTTCCTCTTAAGGGACAGAAACAATAGAAATGTCAGATTATCAAAGATAAATTGAGTTACGATTTTACACATATATGAAAAACAGAGGTGAAAAACTATTCAGAGGGCTGAAGTAGAACCTCTACCTCTGGAGATTTGTCCTCTTTTTCTGAGTGATATACTTCACTGTAATCATGTTAATGTTTAATCAGACAACAGCGTGAATTCAGATGGATTTATCATCCATGAACGTTGTTATGATTGCCAAGTCCTCATAAAACGGTGTCTAGGTAAAATCAGATCTACCATGTTTCAAGAGGCTTAGTGGTCATAAATTTAAACGGTCTAATATATTCACTTCCTCTTTTTTACACCGGCTTACCATGTTTACCTGCAGTGACGCTTAAAAGCATACGCAACCATTTTCAAATGCCAGTTTTGTTGTGACGTAAAAAACATCATCAGAAGAGATACATCATTTTAATTTTTCCATATGATATTTATGCTGTACTGCTTTATGTAAAAAAAAAATAAATGAAAAAATAGAAGTCTGTTTAAAGCACAAACATAAAACTATGAAGATACTAAAACCTGGATGACTAAATTTGAACAGACTTAAACTAAACTTTGATTCAGATTCAGCATTTAATCTTCTTTAGTTCAACTATATCAAATTGAGTTAAAATGGAATAATATTCAGATGACCTAAGATTTGCCTGATATTTGCCAGATGGCATTTTGTTACATTGGATCAGAGGGATTACAAGACATCAAGTCAAAAGAAGGGCCAACTTGATGCAAACCAGTCACCTTCAATAAGAGAAATAACACTAGAAATGTATTAAAAAAAAAAAAAAAAAAGAACCAGAAACTGCCGATGAAGGCTTCAAGTAGCTCGACAGCAACATTGAAGGAGTTGCAAAACTTTCCAACAAGTTTTTTTTTTTTTTTTCATGTGACAACAGGCTTCTGTATTCTCCATGTACCCACAATAAGAAACAAAGTTGCAATGCAGGATTCTTCTCTTCTAGATAAAAACATCCAGACCTGGTTAAAATCTCCCAAAACCTTGTAGACGAATTTGATATGATCTCATAAAAGCAAAGTTGAACTTTTGAGCAATAAACTGGGTTATTTGCCAAATGAACAGTGCTCCGCATCACTGAAGCACATCACATAGACACTGAAACATGGAGGTGGCTGAATCAAGAAGGTGGAACTCAATGGTTTAAAATTGCCTATTTAGAAATGAGAACCAAATCTGTGGGATCACCAGAAGATGGCTTTGGACAGGAAATGTCTCCACAATCTGATTTATCTAATGAACCATTTAAAGGTGAAGTGGAAAAACATTAACAAGTTATGGGATCCCAATTTTCTCCCACCAAAAAAGGTTGGATGCTAAGTTTGAGTCAAAAGATGCTCAATGAAAGGATTAGTTTAAAGATCGACTCACCAATGCAAGTTGATTTTTGACCCTCATTTCGACCTTTTAAAATGTTTGTGTTTAAGTTAAATTGTACAGGAGAAACGTGAGAAGGCTGCACTTGGCTCATTTTACATCACAAAAACCAGACCTTTTAAAGGAGCATGTACACTTTGGTAGAAAACCACAAGGAGTGACTTCCACAACTTTTAAACGTGTTGGATAAAAAATTGTAACAATTGTAACCACTGTTGGGTTGGTCTCTCTGCATGGTTGTTTGTCTTTGTGTTGTCATCTGACAGACTAGGGATCTGTCCACGGTGAACCGTGTCTCCAACGACAAGAGATGGGCACCAGCCCCTCTCTCAATCCTACATGAACCAGCAGGTATAGACGCTAGATCGATGGTTGTTTTCCTAGCAGTTTATTTCAGGCAGCCCAGTCACACACCATCCCCCTCCTGCTGTCCTCCTCTTGTATTTAAATTTTGCCCCTGAAGAGTCGTCATACCGCATAGCTTTTCAGCTCAATCTAGCACCATGTTCTTTCCAAATACTTCTAGATCCCTTCTCCATAGCTTTGATAAACAGATAAGGCCCAAACAGTACGACAGAGTCCCACTGCATGACATGTTAAACCAACCCAGGTTATACAAACACCGACAGTAAATGCGTCAGCTGCACTCGTAGGTTTTCATTATGCATCACATCAAAGATTTATAAATCCAGGGCTTTAATGTGGAACAATCCTTATATCTTTTATTTGGGTTTTTATGGTCTAATGTAAACAACTGATACTAAAAATAATATCTAATTATAACATAAGTTTTAAATAATAAAGCTGAATATTTTCACTGTTTTTGGTGGTTATTTAAAAGAAAAATCTAGAAAAAAAAAATTGTATGGAGCAATAATGAAAATCACATTTCCTCATAATAAAAACACAACCAATAAGTGAAACAGAAACCTTACAGTTTGCTGTGGGATTAATACAGATAATATATTTAAATTTTAATTACTTTTTGTATTAAATAGCAAAGGAAAAAAAATCCCACAGCAAACTGTAAGGTTTAGGTAGATTTATCGATATTGACTCTTGCTAATCTGAAGCTTTGATGCGTCTTTCCCAAAAGACAAAAGTAAATTGTGGCTGTTTTGATATTTTAGAGGAGCTGAAATGATGACTTTAAATTTTGACTGAAGAAAATTAATATACAAAATGGATTTGAAATCTTCTTTAATGTTTAACCATTATTTATCATGATAAAATGCAGCATTCTTCATTCAGGGTGTTCCCTGAAGTCTAAATTTAAGGTGTAGCCTAATAAAACACACAACAAAAATGGTTCAATATTATGGAGTATATATTTTTAAAAGTAATTACTTTCATCGTGGCAAGACATATATAAGCCAGCGACATTTGTTTTATTGCTCCTTTTTAATTTAGTCAAATTAAGTCCATCATCCGCATAAAAGAAACTGGTTTTCAGTTTCTTTAGGATTATTTTTTATGTTTATTTTAATACAGTGTCATCACTTCACAACAACATTTGGTAGTACTTCAGACATCTAAAAAACACATTACAGGCAGACCAATCAACACAGGAAGCATGTATAAAGTCAATCAAAAAGTTATTGATTTTTAGAGAGGCTATACTAGGTGCGATACAGTAGAAGGCCATAAATGATTACGTTTAAACGCAACGTCAGTCTGAAAAACATTTGCCGGTAATAACGTATAGTTGCAAGTGACTAAATAAGAAGTTTTCTTCATAGTGTGTGAGGTTTATTAAACCTAAGAGAATGTCCATATAAACAGATTTTCCCCCAAAGAAACGCCAGATAAAAAGAATGCATTATTCTGCAAAACCAGAACAATATGTGGCCCAAGAAATGCACACGCTGTATCAATACAACATCATTATAATAAATTTACAAGTCCTTGAACCTGGACTCTCAATGAACACAATGGATTAGACCTGACTAGGTTAGCACAACCAAAACAACATTTTGCAAAGCATTTCGCAGCATGACACGCTGCCATGGAGACATTTTTTTTGTCACCTTTCAGTTTTCATACATTAGCATGAGCACAAACAAAAGCTAAAATATTCAAGAGACATTCAATATTCAAGTGTCTCTTGAATAGATGTACAGTTACACTTCTGGTGTGTGTTACTTATGAGAATTTATGTGAGCCGATAAAAACGCAGCAGCATTCCTAATGTGCTCTTGCCTTACACGTTTCATCCCTTCAGACAGTTTTTGGGTAATGCAGAGTTTAGAAATGAAAGAACCGGGTTAATGCCGGGGGTTTTTTCCTATGCTGTCTGGACACTATGATAGGGAGTAGGCCCCACTTCACTGTCGTCTGACTATTTTTAATATTCTGCAAAGCCCCCTATTTTCCTGAGTAACACTTGGGTTGCATCAGAACCAAAAATTATTAAAGAAATATTTAAAGCAAACATCACTTTGATTATACTTTGACATTCTGTTTAATGTGAACATTGTTAAATGTTCATATCTTTATGACTTTATTTGGTGACTGTCCAAACACGTCGCAGCTGGATTGTATAGGTCACTGGAAACTCTCTTTATGAGCCAAGTTTCAAAATATACCCATGTGTCTAGGAATAAAAACCAGAGCTTCATAAAGAGCCATTCATTCTACAAACTGCATTATCAATCAAATTTTCCATCACTGGGACTGATAGAATCTCTCAAATCAGGTTTCTGCTTCTTGTTTGGTTGCTTTTTTTTGTTCTTTTTCCAGTGAGCAGAACCAGTGTAATCAGACAGAGTTGTGACACATGCAGCATCTATGTCTAATTGACACAGATGTGAAATGACTAGTAACCGTGCCCACAACACTATGAAGCAGCTAATAATAATAAACTGTATTTATAAAGGGACAACATAACTCAAACATAAATATAGATGCACTGTACTACAGATTATAGCTAAGTTTTTTTTTAACATGATAAACAATAAAATTCCTTAATTTGAAAGGTCTAAAGTAGCAGATGGTTTTTCCCCTTTTGCAAACCTTTTCTAAACATTACGGCCTATTAATGTCAGACCGTCATTGGAAAGCACATTCATGTATAAAGGGACTGTGAAATGGAGATTAAGGCAGCCTTCATTCAAATAGATTGGTGGTTGGAAGAAAAGCTCAGTTTTTAATTTCTGCTTCCTTCTGTGTCTTCAATGCCAACTTTCAACTTGCACCGCAATGGCATTTATTTTATGTTATTTTTTATAAAATACACAACTGAAATTTTGAAGTAAAACATTGAGCTCGTACAGGTATAATACACACAGAGTTTTACGTTTTTTAACAGGCATTAAAATTATAAATCACAACCTGCCTCGGTAGCATTACCTCGGAGGTGAAGCAAGTCAAAATGCATCAACACAACGAATATAATATGGCATTTAAAAAAACAAGCACTTGACAAGTTTGGCTACATCGAGGCTCAATGCAGGAGGACATCGGGAGCGGACAGATAGCAGGTAAAGCAGCGCACAGCATTAACCCAGATTAGCATCACGGTCAAAAAGCTAAACAAATAACCCGAAAAATAATTCAAGTCTTTGAGCTGGCGGTGTAAGACGTTGGTTCTGCTCTCGCTCTTGGATCGTGCTACTGGTAGTAATATTTCACAGACGGAGAGCCGCTCAACCTCCACCAGGCAGTGAACTATCACACCGAACATCTGCTTAAAGCTGCAGCATGCAACTTAAAAAAAAAAAAAAAAAATTTTAGATATGCATTAAAATATGTCTAGTATGTCTAAATTAGGTCAATTTATTGCCAGATCATTTTTCCATTTTGCCAGATACATAGTATCATTTATACCTAAAGTGAAAAATTAACAGTCAATCCAGGCGATCGGCAGTGATTGGTGATTGGCAGAGATCGGCCTCATGGATGATCGGTATCGGCAGCAAAAAACCTGATCAGAGCATCCCTTGAATTTACTTTTCAAATCCCATAAACAGCATATTACACTAAACTTAGTACTTATAATTGGCAACTAAAAATATTATGTTGAAATAATTTTGAAGAAACGCTACTCTGACAGCAGCACCTTGTAGAGATTGGCAGAAAATACACACCTAAAGCCACGACAGATTAACTTAAACATTACTGCCATCATTATTACTCCTTGTATGAAGCTCATTTAACCGATTTAAAACACTGGGCTGATTAATATTAAACAGCGTTCATGTGCCTACCCCCTTTAACACACAAGAGAAGTTATGATCAGGGTTTCCCCAGACTGTGACTAATTTGGAGATTTTAATACATAAACGAAAATCACACAGTGCTCCTCAGTGTAGCCCAGAAAAAGTTCATTCATCCTTATAGATTTTTGCTAAATGTGGACATGCATCAGTCTGTGTGTTTATCTGTAAAGACGTTGGCACCTCATTAATTATTGACCAGGACAGAAAGTGATCTTCAGGCATCGTACCTAATGCAGCGTGTCACATTGCATGGGTTTTACTCTTATCACCATTTAACTCAAATATGTGCAGCTCAGTAAGCAAGTGTCAACATTTCAAGGGGAGCTGAGGAAGAACCTGTTCTGAATCGATTCCTCAACAGCACTAGAATGGTAATTATATTCAAGCGTAAGCATGAAACATAAAACGTCAATCCTATGACGTTTAATTTACAGATACCTACTCTATTACCAGGTTAGTAATTAGAGCTAGTCATGGCACGTTTCCAGCCACCAACATCACATTTCAGCAGGAGGCAGTTGCTGACGCTTGATGATGTGTTTTTAAAAAAATGCATTTAGGCCTGTAGTGTAGAAATGAGTCAAGAAATAAGCTAATGAAACTCTAAGATCTGATTCTTTTCCAAATTAGTGAAAATACTATAAACAAGCATCACTAACACCAACACTTCAGTTACCCGTTACAAAGCGTTTCAGAGTCAGGGAGGTGATTAGAAGTAAAGTCAGGGGAAGTACAGAGATGTGAGAAGATATGTGAAACTGTGTTTTATTCATCTCCAGTTCAGTTGGCACAGCAAGGCTACTTTGTTTCATCCTTTTCAGTTTTAGGTTTCTGTGATGGAATACCATTAATTTGGGAAAGGGCTGTAAAGACGTCCTGCATCACAATTACTGAGTACAAATTCCTCTCGGATGTGTTAAAAACAGGCCTTTATGTCTTTTGTGACCAAATTACTGCAGATAAGCTAATTCTGACTTCCTGGAAAAATAAGTGATCAACTTTAAGCTTTGGCTCAAAGGAGTGACTAATTCCCCTCATTGGTAAATTTCTATTTTTACGTCCTACTTCTGTGTCCTTTACTTAAAATGAGACTTGATTGCATGTACTAAACAAACTTCACGTGCAACTGTGGTAGAAGGGATTCATTTTGGTATCTGAAATTCTGGTTGTGTATTTGCAGAGGTCATTGAATAATACTTTTTTGACAACCCTGTCAAAAAACAAACAATGATCCAGGGAGTAAGAACAATGCTATTTCAGTCATTCTGGCCATGCTAGCAACACCACGTATGTATCACTAACATTAAGTGCTAAAGAAAGCTGAAAATGTTCACTCGCTCTCGCTTAAAAATATTTGCATAACTCTGTTTTAGTCAATGGAAGCAGCTCCAACAATGTGATGTTGGAACTGCTTCCATCACATTGAAACGGCTGCTCATAGTAGGAAAGCTAAAAAAAACAAAAAAACATATATATTTTGAACTCCCTAGCACCTTCTTTCTTACATTTAAGGTCTCTGCAAGTCTTCAGATTGACATAAATAAATATATTTATTTAATAAAATAAATATATTTGACTTATTTAGTACTAAGCAACTTAAATATAAATTTAATTTCAACATATATGTTTGTTTTCCAGCTATTAGATGTTCTTTTAGGTCTGGGTTTCGTACTTCAGCACCTTCCTATAGTATAAAGTAAACTTTAGATCACTTTATGTTACTGATGAAAGGTTTGGCCACCTATTGAAAACTACCCCATGAAATCTAATCATGGTAGCGGTTAGTAACAAGAGTGTTTTGGTTTTAATTCAATTTTAAACCAGTAATTGTTTTGCATGTTTATGGGCAGAGCTAAATGTCTGGCGATAAATTTATTTTGACAGGAGCAAATGCTTCCCTGCAGAGCTAGTAGTTTTGTCACAACACAATGCCACCCAAATTCCACAACCAGAGTTTCAAATCACTGAAAACAAAATACAGCAGCCAGTGAATGAATGAAGTTATGCATTTAACTCACCGATGTATCTATTGGAAGGGCCTCTTGTGGAAAATGGGATATTTTGGGGGCTGGAAGTTATTTTTTAAGGCCTTGCAGAAACGCAAAATATTGTGGCTCTTATTAAATTAAGTTTGAGACGTTCAACAACAGAACCGCCAGGTGAAAAACTGAAAAAAACAAAAAAACAAAAGCAAACATGCAGTGCGTACATATATCCATACCAGACTTGATAGATAGATAAATAGGTAGAAAGAAAGATCTCTTTGTTTTTAATAATAATTTCACACTAACTAGATCATCTATAATGGCGGTTCAAGTGGTGTCAACTAAGTGACATATCGGACCACTGTTTATCGGCTCACCTTTAACGCATATTTGTCACCGGTCTTCCTCTGGAAGATTTCCACCACCTTGCCATTGATCCCCAGCCCCAGCACCTGGCCGGTGATCTTGTACTCGTCTGTTATGGCGTTCTTCTTGATCTGTAGGTGGGGTCTGGCGTGGAAGTGGCCCGTGGGGTTCTGCTGGCCCGACGGGTTCGGAAACAGTGGTTGGTTCTGAGCGTTAGACAGCATAATGTCCACAGTCTTGTTCGACTGAGCTGGTGGGATAACTTAGCCGTCGCTTCTCGACAATTCCGCGCCGTCGCTCTCCTTTTATGACCAGAAATTGAGTCTTCCTGACTTCGCTGGCCTCTGACAGACTAAAAACGGTGAAAAAATAAGACCCAAAGTCTAGCAGAGAATAATTCTGACGCTAGGAGTGAGTAAAGACCCTCAGTTAGCCGACAAATGCTCAATTAGACAGTTGTTAGCATGCTAGCTCGAGTCTATTCTGTGATCTATGACTGTCGGCTAACAAGTGAGCTATAGGTTAGCTTATCCATCTCCGGTGGCATCCGCCTTCCACCGGTTCCTCAAAAAACGCTGGAGGAACTTCTCTAAAACATCCTCTAAGTTAGCTACAGTGTTTGGTTTCACTGTGGAAAGATCTCGAAATCTAAAAAATGAAAATAAAGACGACAGAAACCAATGGAGAAAGGACAAACAACAGAGAAAGTCCGACACCCACTGCTTCGTCAAACCCACTTCACTTTTCAGTGGACAGGCAGCCAGCAGGTTTTACTCCTCACGTCATAGCTGTGTTTTTTTTCGGCGCTTAAAGGAGAAGTACGACAGAGGAAACGACCCAGTATTTAGAACTAACTACCAGCTATTTAAAACCAGCAAAAGAAAAGCGTGTCTTTTTCTATATGTCTTGTTTGTGTATCGTGGTATTCTTTGTAAATTGGTCTTTAATTCGTCGCTGTATTGTCTAAAGGAAGAGACCCTCTAACAAAGATGGTACCAACGAGAGGAGGGGACAAAAATAGACGCACTAATCTCTGACCAGAGGCCTGCAGGTTACCTCAAGGTTAGGACTCTTTTCTACCAATCCAGACTACTGTTTCAAAGGAAACAGAAGTCCAGTCATTTACAGGTGCATCTCAATAAACTGTTGGAATAATTCTGC
This sequence comes from Brachyrhaphis roseni, assembly GCA_903066815.1. Taxonomy (NCBI): domain Eukaryota; kingdom Metazoa; phylum Chordata; class Actinopteri; order Cyprinodontiformes; family Poeciliidae; genus Brachyrhaphis; species Brachyrhaphis roseni. The sequence continues at coordinate 30,731 of CAEFZY010041093.1, forward strand.
TAAAAAAAAGTGAAACATTATATGTAGACTTAAGTATTTCAACTCTCTATTTCCCTTTGGCTCAATGGTTATAGAAAATGAAGCCACAAAAATTTCTCAATGTGAAATGTTCTGCTGTTGTGTACACAATCTGGAGAAAGACTCTGTTTGACAGTTGTCAGATAATTGAGTCACATAAGGGCATTGCTTAAGGTTAAAGGGGTGTCCAAAGTCGGTCCTCGAGGACCGGCATCCTGCACGTTTTAGTCCTCTCCCTGGTAGTACCAACAACCTTTTCAGCAAGTCAATGTTCTTCCTAGGCCTTCTAACGAGCCATCATTTGATCCAGGTGCGTTAAACTAGGGAGAGAACTAAAACATGCAGGATGCCGACTTTGGTCACCCCTGCTTAAGAAGATGGCTGCCCAGGGACGGCTTTGTCTGAGCATATTACAAAATGTTTAGTGGAGGGAAAACTAGCCGGAAAGTAAAGCAACCCTTGAAAAGATTATAAAGCAAGAGGTTGGAGAAGATTAGAACACGGCCATTTGTCACTGGCCCTACTCTACTCAGCCCATTTGTTTTACTGGTTTTTCCAGCCTGATACCTGCTTTTTTGGTTCTTGCTCAGGAGCAGGAACCATCAGAGCTGAGCAGAGCAGAAAGGTGACATGAACAGACTGCTGTTCATAGATTTTACATGAGGTGAGACGAAATCCAAAGGTTTTCAATGAGGTAGTGTTAAGGAAAGTTAATAAAGCTCAAGAGTGACTATAGTAATATTTACAACCACAAAGCAAGAAGCGAGTAAAACCAAAGTATTTTACTATTTAAAACTCAGCATTTTGGATAACACACAATTAATATCAGCTTCTTAGAACCATATACTGTTCTCCCAAAACATACAAAACACCACCACCATAAAATGGCTCATGTCATAGACCTAATAAAGAAAGGGTCCCTAACATAAATCCTCCTGCAGGGTTTTGTACTTCAAAGACTGCTCACAAGTTCTTAGGCACTTTGAAACAACATTGGGGCCCAAATTAACTCAGTCTTGGGATTACCAACACAATATTAGACTGTATTTTTCACAGGCATGGTGCAAAGATCCTCCTCTCAGCGAGTTTGGCCGTTACGCCATGTGCCAATGGATTACAGAGAAACCCTGATCCACACCATTGCCCCAACACAAAACGTCCTCTTAAAGCCCAAAAATGTAACTTCTTCAGGCAAACATTGGAGCTTCACCAGACCAGACAGCAGCATCTCTCCTCTCCGCTTCTCCTGCCACACCGCTTTAAGGTATAAACCCTACACAGGATTTTATTTAGTCTGGACTGGTCTGTGCTCCAGATTCTTATCGTAGTGGACAACATTTAGACAACTGACCACTATTATAAAAAGGATTTTGTATTCCATCAGCACACCCCTAATATGTAACCAAATGGTATGATCCTGCGTAGTTATTACACTGATTGTGTGAACAAAAGGAAATTATTATAGCATTAAATTAATAAATGGAGTGGATGGGACTTCTTTAGCTGAGGAGGATTAGATGAAAGCTTTCCCTTCAATTTTTATCATATTAATAAAGAAAAACAGCTCTAATCAAAATATAAAGGCTTCCTATTCTATTCTATTCTATTCTATTCTATTCTATTCTATTCTATGTTGTTCTAAAATTGTTCCAAAGTCATACCCAAACACAAAACATTCAAGAAATATATCCGTTATAGACTTGCTACCTGCTTCATTGTCCAATTATAAAATGTAGAATCACTTATAAAATACTAACAAACATATGATGTATTGTAACCGAAACGCAGTGCTGCCACTGACCACTAGATGGCAGGAAAACCCTTATTATTGCCTCAGGCTCGCAGAGTTAAAATGTCTCACAGGACAGCAGTCCAATATATCACATAAAGAAAGACAAAAGTGTATTTTAATAAAGAAAAAGATGACACATATAAATTGTGTTTGTGGAGAAGACTTGGAGAACCCTGGTGACTGTGTTTAGAAGAATCTCAGGGGATTTTCAGCCAACAACTAGAAAGGTTTGACCAACTTCATTGCTGCGATGGATTAATGTATGTACTCTGACACTTCACATGCATATTGTGTATATTGTGTTTTATTTTATTTTTACAAGTTAAAATCTGAAAATTGTGATGTGTGTTTGTATTCAGTCCCCTCTATTCTTTTGGAACCACTTTTTGCTGTCATTACATCATTTTGGGGAATAACTACTTGCTTTGCACTTCCAGAGACTGAAATCTTTGCCCATTCTTCCTTGCAAAATAACTCAAGCTCAGCTTAGATAAACAACTAATGTACATTTTTAAGATTATAATCTCAACTGAGGTATGGAGTTTGACTAAACCACTTCTAGCACATAAATTTAAACTTTCCATTGTATCGCTACCTCTATGTTCAGTGTTTACCCCAGTCTCAAGTCTTTCACAGGTTTTCTTCCATGCTACCCCTGTATCTAGCGCCGCCCATCTTTCTATTGACATTGACCAGCTTCACGAGTCCTCCTGACAAAAATAAGCCCCAAGCATGATGGTGCCACCACCATGTGTCACCATAGAGTTGATTTGTTTTGGGACTATATGGCATTTTATTTATGCATTTAATTATTATGGTATTTTCCAGTTTTGCCATTTTCTTTCCATTTTTGAAGAAAGACTGAACAGCATAAAATGTCCAAACCTTGTGACGTAACCTATCGCTTTTTCTAGTTCTCCGTAATTATAGTTTGGTCGGTCAGTGCACAGAGAGCTAATACAAACACATGTCAAACTTTTCATATTATTTCCCCCCACTATTTTGTGCTAATCAAATATAATTCCACTTTTTTTTTAAACATTACGAGTGCTGATGTCTGCGTAATGCTGAAATATGCTCATCGCTGTTTCCACGTGAACCCAAAGAAGACTTTCATACAGCTAGTGCTGCCTCTTTGTGTGCTTGATTCTCAACATAACCTTGAACCCTTCATTATATTTCAAGTTTTGGAGCTCTGCCACATGGCTGTTCTTATTTAATGGGTTAATTGTGTGAGTATGTAGGGCAGTGACAGAGTTTGTGTAGCTCAGAGTATGTTCTGCTAAATCTGATCATAATGCAAAAAATGTCTGGAACTCTATTTCTCAACAATGCCTTGACTTGTTGTGTGATAAAATAAACAAGGCTCTCCACAGAGGCTTGTTTATTTGAATATCTCTATATCAAACTGACTTTCCTACAGGGGATCAGAAATAATAAAAGTCTGTGACCCTGAATGAAAGTGAACTGGGAGAGGTACACACCTGATTCACATGGTAGTAACAGGATTTAGAAAGACAGGACCGAACTCACACACTTTCAGTCTAGTGCTTGAGCTTCTTTACGAAGGTGGATTTTGGTCAAAAGTGGTCAAAAAGTAAGATTATCTCTGAATCTTGTTCAGCATGTGATTTTGAGATTTTTCAGGTTTAGATCAATGAGACATTATCAGATGTTCTAAAAGATGTGAGTTTCCCACTGATTTCTACACTCAAAGTGGCAAAAACACCCCTAGAGTTAAGGTCTAAATGAACTGAATAGAATAAAATTTGTGTACACCTTGCACAAAATATTTTGCAGAGAAGAGCACTATGGAAAAACAGTACCAATATTTTTGCTTGCTTTATTTTCTTAAATATGAGTTTACTATAAAGTAAAACAAACAGAGCCTTAGTCCCTAATGCCAAGCTTTCTGTAGGGCCAAAAATGTTTATTATGTCGTAATCCATCCTTACATTGCATGAGAACTCAGTACAGTGTTGATTTTGTATTTCAACAAGATTATTAAACTCAAAATATTCATATTAAATATGATTTCCAGACTATTATAAAAAAATGAAGTTAAAGAGGAATGTTATTGTTTTCCTTGAGCAGTCACTGTTTCTGTCATATTTATTTAGTTCTGATGTAAGCGGCTGTCGTCCTGTAACAGAAGTCTCTAATCTTAAAGGGACTTCCTGGTTAAATAAATATGTAATAAGGCAAATGTATAGCTGTCTTTTTAATTTAAAATGTGAAAGGTACTTTTAAATACTTTTAGGGCATGTGTTGGAGCACTACTCGGGCTTTATAGCCAGGTTTTAAAGTGAAATGCTGCCATCTGTGTACTGAGAAAAGCTGAAAACATTTAAAACATTATGACATAAAATGGGATCACAAAACCTGTCTCTACGAAAGTATTACACAAGGATTGGAGAATATATTTAATGCTGTTAATTTTTTGATAAAATATATCTGAAAGGGTTGCAACCTTTTCTTTTTAATATTTCACCATGGTCTGGCTCTGACTTAGAGTTATGTGTTTATGTCCCAAAGTTTGTCTTTGGTCTACAAGGATGAGGAATGCTCGGCCTGTGTGCAGAGCTCCACAGTCTGGCACGCTGACATTTTCTTTTCTTTTTTCTTTTGCTCCTTCCCAGAACTCCCTCTGGATACACGCGCTCCTGTTTCAAAGTGCTGCTTTAAAGCTCTTTACTGGAAGGAAACCTGGGGTGCATGAGATGCAGATCCACCCATCTTCTTCACCTTCATCCCCTGTTACCCTGCTCTTCAATTTGTGTGCCTAACTGAGAGCAAGTTCGGAGCAGTTATTTCAGGCTAGACAGAACCCCTCTTTCTCAGAATAATCCTCTGCCTGGGGGCTGAAACCTAAGCCGGCTCTTGATATAGACCCATGGTCAGTACTGGCCTTGATATAGGATTCTAGCACCTGGACACTCAAAGCCTGCAGTCCAACATGGAACCTGGTGAACTGGCTCACCCCCCACTGTTGGAAGCAGAAACACTCATACACACACACTTTATGATGCCCTCTTTAAACTCTTTGTCTTTCTCTCAAATTTGCAGAAGTCATGACGAGGAACCAAAGTCATGTCTGAACCTATGATCTGTTTTTACATTGTATTTGTGTATCCTTAAGCTTAAAAGAGTCTCTGTAGAACTTGGAAACCCATCACCCCGTCTTGCCAGTAAAAACCTGTTTACATTCAGGAGTATTTGCACTGGGATTTGCTCCTGACCTGCTTTACCTCAGCGAAGCAAAATAAAAATCACTCTCATAGGACACTGGAGATGAAGACCCTGACGCCTCCCTGTTCTTTTGTCCTTGCTTTCCGGTAATTCATATTCAGCTCTTCCTTTAAATGATTAACACAAACACACCATGTTCATCTCCGTTGACTTGACTCGAACAATTTCAGCTCAAGATCAATTAAAGTTTTAAATAAAGGCGTCAGTAGAGGAAGTCCAAAGGCCGTCCTACTTTCAGCTCTACAACACGAGCCTCGCGAGGGGGAAGTGTGCAATGGCCGACCAACAAGAGATGATGGAGTTTTGTGTGTATATGCTGCAGGTTATAACTTATTAATGCAGCTCATGCATATTTTAGAGCAATAGCAGTTCAATCAAGTTATTCTCATGTAGCAGATCTCCCTCTTAGCGCACACTGTTCAAAAGCCCGGACAACCAAGAGCAAGCTGTTTTGCCTTCTTTTCTGAGCGTGGTCACACTTTGTTATGTTACAAACACAAACTTCAATAAGGCTTTGAGACTTTATGTGACAGACCAACACAAAGAGGCCCATAACTGTGAAATGAAAGAGATCCATTGTTTTCAATTATGTTTTTCAGAAATACAAATTTGCAAAGAAAGAATAGAGAAAGTAGAGCAAGTTAAAGCAATATCCCAAGCTTTGAAAATCTCACTGTTGAATCCATCCTCCAAAATGTCAAAGAACTGCACGACTGCAAGCCTACATTGACACACCTGGTCCACCTAAACCAGGCCAAAGTGGCCAAACTTTTTGTCACGTGGGTTAAAACCGCTAACTCAAAAATAGTCCCGACAAAATGTTGCGATTTCTTTTACCTGCTCTGCAATAAACTAAACATATAATATTTTAATTAAACAAATAAAGTAATCAGATTTTCTTTTTTTAAAGGAACAGGATTGTAGATCCAAACCTCCAAATTATGTTTTTGCATGTTTTTTCTTGTTTAATGAAAGGAATCCAGTTTGCTTATTATTCTGGGTTTGATTGAAGAAACCTGGAAAATATATTTTTTAAGTAATTAAAAACATGATCTATGTCAGTCTTCATTTGAAAACACTTGCTATATTTAGTCACGTTTTAATATAGTAATTAAAAGAAAATGTGTACAGTGTTTTTGAAAGTGAAGGACGCAACTCACTGTGGAGCCAACAGGAGGCGCAAGAGGAAACTTGAGGGAAGATGAGAAAAAATGCAAACAATAAAATTTAACCTACTACATTTTTCAATGAGAATTTTTTGAATCAGTTTTATTTTACTCAAAATGTAATATGTTTTTCAATCATTATATAAAATATAAGTTAAAATAATGTATTTAAATCTTTGACATGTTCATCTTTTTGACCTGCGTCGAGTCAAATTTATCAAGCTGCTTTGCTCCTCAAGCTAGTGTAGTATGGTTAACTAAAGTCAATAGGTGTGAGGTAGCATTTGTGCTAAACAAAAATAGTTATTGACTATTATGACTAAACCCCTGCTTTAGAGTATAAGTCAGTGAGAAGATGTGTTCCTATTTACCAAGACACTAGGAGGAAACCAGACAGCTTATGAGAGATGATCACTTTGTGTTGCATCTAACATTTTAATTTGAAAATAGTAGTTTTGTAAAAATTCATTCTTGAATTGTGGTCGGGAGGCCACACAAAATTAGTTAAGGGACTGTAAATGGCTCTCGGTCCCCACTTTGAACAACTTTGAAATTGACTAATAGACTTTCCATTGAATTAGAGAAGCAGACATAGTAACTCTGGAGAACTTCCGGAAATACTCAGCTGAAGTGGAAACCTTCAGCTGATCTATCTCATAAAAACACAATTTAATAGGTTTGTTGAGAAAAAGTCCAAAGGGGTATGAATAATTTTGGTAGTCACTCTACATATTTTTCTGTCTCTCTTTCAAACACATGTATATCTGGGGCTGTACATAAAAAAGGCCCGTGACATGCCCACGTTGCCTTTTACTCACAAAGCTCCAAAATGCAGTCCTGCATATCCCACACAAAAGAAAAGCACGTACGGTGTGCCACCCATAAAATGGTTGGCCTCTTCCACAGCCCTGCAGGACACATGTGACTGCTGCTGGAATCCCCTTTTCATCTGCGAACAGAGAGCGAGTCACATCATTCTGTCTCTCCAGGCTGCAGAGAGACCTCAGCGGGGTGCCTGTTCTGGCCTTTTCAAATCGATCCACCACAGCGTGATGGCAAGGACATGCAGTAGGAGAGACTGGTACCAAACCCTTGTGATAAATAAACAGAAAGCATTGAAATTTTCAAGGCAAGGCAAGACAACTTTATTTACATAGCACCTGAAGGTAATTGATCAGAAGAAATACACTAAATATAAAAAAACAAATGTCCCTTTATTTCTTGTAATCTTTTCAGGTTAGTGGGACACCAACTTGTATGTGAGCAGTTGCTCTCACGTTTTAATCACATGGAAATTCCTATCTTCTCTCTAGTCTAGTGAAGTAAACAAGAGACTGCTTGATTACTGGAGACGATTATTTAGCCTACTTTTGATGCCAACGCCTCTTATGCTCTCTACTCAGCTGTGAAGCATGCCCTACTTTCCCCTCTGCTCATAAGCGGCCACACACTCACACACATTTTGCTTTGTCACTCGTGCAGTTGTCTCTGTCCCTTGTTTTCTGTTTCTTCTGTCACATTTCTGCAGATACGCAGACACACAGATCTGCTTCGGCTGACCCAGAGACACGTGGCTGCAGGATGCTCCAGTTATTCTGTACAGAGAGAGTCTGTACAGTTATTGATGCTTTGGCACGGGAGCTGCTTCCAAACAGACACAACAATGTCAGACTGCTCTTTCTCCCACAGATTCACTCCAGGCCACCGACCCTGGCCTGAGCAGATACAGTAACACCTACCCAGTCACACAGTCTATCAAATGTGCTGTTTATAAGCAGAGTTACCTCAGAATAGCAAGGGGTCTAGAAGGAATACAGATTCCCAATGTATACATGCTTATATTATGTGTATGTGCAGCACTGGGAAAAACTATATACAACATTTGTAAAAAGGGGAAAAGCTTTCAAAACCAACCTGACCATACATGTGAAAATGCAGCTGAGCAACATAAAGTTGACCTTCGTCCTTTGCCGTCTCAGTCCTCAAACCTAAATCTTGTAGAAAACGTCTACTGTGCTGAAGAGAAGAGATATAAAATGGTGTTATATTGTGTAAGAAATACTCACATCAATAGAATTGAGAGGTTTGAGATTGGTGTTGTTTTAGAATGATAGAAAGTTGACCAATCTAGTACAATTAATATCTAAGTCAAATAAAGCGGATGCTTGTCTCTCAGATAAGGAAGTATTGGTTTATGTAAACAGAAACATAAAAGAATCCTATGTGGGTTGACTGACAACTATTAGGACTACTAGTAGGCAGACTGACAGAATCGGGGCTGACCGACCCTCTGACCGCCACCAACAGACAAGTTCAGTAAAATATCTTGTTCAAGAACAAAATGACTGAGACAGTCGAAGTGGGCTTCGAACCGGCAGACAAACCTATAACCCTGGAGCAATTATCACTCCTAGAGCCTTCAAAGTGCTTCACATAAAAATACAGAATCAAAGGTGAGAAGAAAACTACAGGACATAAAAGCATTAAAAAGAATGGAAGTAAAAGATTAGCATTACATCAGAAGAACAAAAAGATTTTAAAAAATACACGTGCTGGGATCTACCTGATAATCTAGCCTTTTACCTCCATAGGAAAGTTGCTGTAAACACATAAATGTTCAGCCCTTGTTTAAAGGAGCCAGACGTTTCTGCACATTTAGGTTTTTCTGGTATTTTGCCACACAATGAAATGATAGAATCTCATTGCTGCCTCCCATTGTTTAGCTCTGGTCCTAAACAATGTAGAAGGTGACGAATTGGTTACAGACAGTTTGGATTTGCTGCATTTGTCTAAATGATTTTGTACTAAACCATGTATTTTGTGAGAATTACTCAGATACATTGGATTAAACCTTAGTCAATAGAACATTTTACAATTAATCATTTAATTGCTGTGGTATGCAGTACAACTTAAGACCCACTGACTGCAAGAATGCAAATAAAATACATTTTTTTACTTCAAAAGAAGAATCAAGCAAACACAACAAACCAAAAAAGAGGATCATTAGGAATAATAGCATAGAGAGATTTGAATGGAAATGCTTAGAGAAGTTGATATAGTGAGATGATATATTGCACATAAATCTTCTGTTGTCCAAATATTTCCCCAGTTATCCATCAATTGTCTCTGCCATTCCTCCTCTTTACCTCCCAGGAGGCCGATCTAATCCAGGGATCCAATTCAACCCAAACTGGGATTACATGAGTTGAAAGAGCCACTTTATCCACGACATTAAATCAGTCGTATAGTTTGTTATGTTTGTGTATTTGTGCACCATGTGCCCGTATCTTGAACGGACTGAACGTTTCATCTTGTGTTCGGGAGATAATGAGGGGTGGTGGTGTGGGAGTAGAGCAGCTGTTCCTGCTGCCTCCCTCCCTTCATCATCTTTCCACTGTGTTCTGTGCATTAGTAGGGGTCAGCCTGGTGCTCTCTAAATCCTAGCAGTCTGATCCTTGTCACGTTTCACGTCAGCCTACTGCCCCACTGCCCTTGCATATCTGCTTGGCCAGCTTTGCCTGAGAGGACTCCATATTCTTCAGCTTGCTGGCTTCGTGAAGCCATTCACCATCACCTTGACCCACAAACAGCTCCCTCCCCTCTGCCTGCGCTCTCAACAGAAACAAGACAGCTTGGTGACGGCTCTGTGAGACAGCTCAGTCTAAGCATCATCTCTTTTGCTCATCAGTCGTCACAAAGCTGAAAGAAATCTGCTGAGAATTACTACCGCACCAGCCATCATGTGTTCCTAGAGTCCCGTGTGTTGGCAATCTTCCACACTGCACTATTTTTAAGCAGCCCAGCTGGCACTTAAACTCTCCTCCACCACCACCCGCTCCACAGATGCACACATCCACATACAGTAGCATGGGCGTGTGTGCATGTGCGAGGCTAGTTGTGACGATCCTTCGCCTCTCCGCTGTCCTTGTATGGCGGTGTGACCCACACACAGCCGTGCCCCACTAACGCAGATTTCCATTCTTGGTGTCCACACTCTCCTCTCAGCCATTATCATGTCCCGTCACGCCTTTTGCCCTGTAGGTGCCCTGCTGCCATCGCACATACAATATGTTCACATGGTCATGCCACATGCACACACCTGCTCCACTGTAACACGGCCCAAGTCATTTACGCTGAAGTAATGTGCAGAGATAAATTTGGACTTTCTCTATTTTTTGCTGTTCACACACGGTGCTGCGCCGCTAGCCTCACGTTTCCAGTGGGTATTTCACTGACTGACAGGATTAGTAATATTAAGACCTGAACTCTTCAACTCATGGACTCAATGCATGAAAGCAGCACTACTACTGAAATAAAATTAATCGGGCCTTACACTGCTCTGTTTTGTGGACCTTTACTGTAAATTCAGCAATAGACCTTGGTGATGGGTCTTGCAGAACCTTGGTTGGAAAATTAGGACCATTAGCAAATACTGAAATCTAAAAATCCTTCATCATTTTTTATGTTTATGTCCACATTGCTGGCAATAAAAACCCCAGTACAGAAAACATCTTTCTCCACAAATGTGTTTTTGTAAAGGTCAATAGTCTCAACACCAGGGGTGCCCAAAGTGGGTCCTCGAGGGCCGGCATCCTGCACGTTTTTGTTCCCTCCCTGGTGGTAGTAACAACCTTTTAAGCATGTCAATATTCTTGTTAGTCCTTCTAATGAGCCATCATTTGGTCCAGGTGCGTTAAACCAGGGAGAGAACATGCAGGATGCTGACCCTTGAGGACCGACTTTGGCCACCCCTGCTCAACAGTGATGAAGAGGAAAGAATGTCAAAGTTATTTAGATATTGGCTAAAACTCATAATTTTGACTTCAGTCATTCAGTGGCAATCCAGTGTATTATTAAGTTTATGGAGAAAAATATAATTATTCACAGTGAAACATGGTGTAGGTTGCATCATGATGTGTGAATGCTTTGCTGCCACCTCTGTCAGCAAGAGGTGGCTGACTCTTGATGACAGAGTCACTAACTGACTCTGGGTTAGAGTGTGACTAACCCTGTCACACTGGGTGTGTGACCCGGGGTGTGTGTGTGTGTGTGGGGGTGTGTGTGTGTGTGTGACCCAGTGACTAACCCTGTCACACTGGGTGTGTGACAGGGTTAGTTTTTGATCCTGGAAGGATCAAGAATCCTGTTTTATTACCACAGGACTGTAGATGTTTCAGTTTCAAGAGATCTTTTCATGTTCTCAGTAGGGCCACAACTAAAAGATCATTTATTGAATGTTGTCAACTTTTGTTTTTACTAACAAGTATTTTAGAATCACTAAGATATGGTTATATGGCTATTTTGAAATGCATTTTGTTGAATTTTGAAGTTAAATAAATCAATGCAGTGTAATTGCATTTGAAATTGACAGATACTTTTCACAGGTTGATGTTGACTTCATAATATTGCATGAAAATGGGATTTGGTTAAGCTAATGCCTTACGTATGCTGCTCATAACATTATTACATACCATTACTAATATACAACTATTACTTTTGCTACAGTAGATCAGCACAAAGGTGGAATACATGTGAAAGATTTTTAAATGAAAACATGATGTTGATATGAATGTTTTCATTCCTCTTTTATGGTGACACCATGAAATAAAATCCAATTCAAAGCAATTACTTTAAAAAGTAAAGTATGATGGTGGCAGCATTATGCAATGGGCATGTTTTTCCTCAACAAGGAAGTTGTTAGAGTTCATGGAGAGTTGGATGAAGCTACAACAAGTAAACAGTTCTGAAGGAAAACCGGCTAGCTGCTGCTTAAAACTACTTATTTGCTGGTTTATCATATGTAATCCTATCAAATACAATAATTTTTCTAGCTATGATGTGATTATCATGGCTATGACTACTTTCGCAAAACATCGTTTGTGTTGATGGAGAAGTTTATTAACAAAAAACTGTCCTTTGGGTCTAAGAAGTTGTGAAACCTGATTAAAACCTGTTTTAAATCTTACAATCCAAATGGGATTTTGGATTGGAAGTCCTTCAAAATCAAATATTTTGAAGGACTTTCAAGCATTGCACTGAAAGGCAGCTGTCAACTGATGTGGCAAAACAATAAATGATTCAGAAAAAGTCCCCAATGCCTGCAGATAAACAGTGTGTAAAATTTTAAATAGCCACATTTGCTTATCAACAAGATTGTAAAAACCACCATGTTGTTCCGTGTTCACAACAAGGAGTTGACATGACCTCAATGCAGTATTACTTCCTGCAGCAGGTTATTCAGAAATTTAACCTGAATCTTATTTTTGTCCTTTCAACAACACACACAAACAATTTATGCAAATAGAAACAAAGTTTTTATACCAAATACTGCACAGGTGCAACAACTAATTCAGCAATAGATCATGCAGGGTTTTTTTAAACTTTCTTTAAACAGTTTTTTTTTTTTTTTTCCCTCTTCATGTTGGTTTTACATGGGTGTAAACATGAAAACATGAACATTTTTTTTTATTTTTTTTATTTATTTTTTTTATTTCCTTTATTTAACCAGGTAAACCCCGTTGAGATCTGGATCTCATTTTCAAGAGGGACCTTCTGCAATACACAACAACCTGGTTAGAAAATAAAATAACATTTATGATGGTCCTCTACTTCAGGGTGGGAAGTCACCATCTTGTTTTGTTTTTTGTTTTGTTTTTTTGTCACTGCAGAGACGTAACAGTGTGACAGGGTTAGTTTTCACTTCGTTGACTTTCTGCATTTTTTTGGTTTCGTTTTGCTTTTGATCAGTTATTTTTGGTTATGCAAATCGTCACAGTGAAGTTTGTTGGAAACGTATTCTATATTCTGATCTTAAAAGTTAGAACTGGAGCATATTTATGTTGATCTCAACACACATTACAAAAAATATATAGTAATCCTTACATTATATCTCATTGTTTCTGCGGCCAAAAGTGTTTAGGGTTTGAAGCTGAACAGAACCAGTATAACCAGCATTAATCCTAACACTGATTACTCTGCAGTGATGATATGAGAGTAATGTTGAAGTGGAGGAATGGATTGAATTTAATTCGTTTCTGTTTTCCCAAATGCAGACATGACGTACAACAAATACTGAGGCGGCGCCAGAGTTCTGAGTCTGAAACTGGTCGGTTTTTATAATGTTTTGGATTGTTGCTAGTTCGTCTCTAAACATCATGCTTCATGGCTAAAAATAGCCCTGGTAGCATTACCAGCCACCATCAAAACTCAAACATTAATCCCATGAAGTGTGACTAAATTATTGATGCTCAGCTGATGCGTGTTGAAAGTGGTTTTTTTTGGGGGGGGGTTTATCCCCCTCTGAATCTGAATGTGTGTGTGTTGAATGAAACGGCAAGATGGAGGCTGATGTACATTCTGACTGTCACTTCAGCTCCAGAGGGAAACTCTGCTTTCGTCTCCTTCAGTAGGTCAGCGATTCTGTGTCAGGAGCAGACGGGAACTGGCTTTTCAAGCTCCACCATGGAAAACATTTTTAGGATAACAATTCCCCGAACAGCTGAGACAAAGCAGAGGGAGAGGGATCAGAGAAAAGGAACGTGGAAAGAATAGAGCAAATGGGACTTCCCGGCAAACGAAAACTTGTAAACAAATTCAGAGATGTATGCGTTACTGGAGCCACCGTGCCCTGGAAAGATTGCATCAGATTAATCGGTTTAATATCTTCAGGGGATATGTCAGTGGGACTTTTGTCCCTTTCAACTCTGTAATTTAGTATGTGCCCCTTAAACTAGATTAACTGTAAAAAGTAATGGCGTGGTTTTCCAAGCAGCCTCTTAATAGAGAATTACCAGCAGATATGAGAGCATTCAAAGAACAGTTTGCTTGCCTAACATTCGCTAAATCTTTGGACTTGCTGGCTTACAGAAACGCAAAATGGTAATTTCATAGAATTTCTTTGTTTCGTATTGACTTTTTTTGTACTTAGAAATGTAGATTGAGCTAAAGTAAAAACAAGGCAGAACATGTGACAGAAACTGATAGGTCTATGTTTACTCTGTGCATACACTGACATAAACTCACATGCAGAAACTCACATATGCAGTGTTTGGCAAAACCATTCAGACCCCCTTTAACCTCTTCACATTCGGTGAAGCTGTAACCAGAAACCTGAAATGAAAGTCCTGGATATTTTATACACAAACACAAACTCATGTATAATTTTGAAATGGAAGGAAACGATATGGTTTAAATTTTACAACAACATTCTGGACTTTGAATGCGCCATTGTACCAAACAAATATCCTTTAATATAAACCATTTCCTTGTTGCTCTGGCTGTATGTTCAGGGTTGTTGTCCTGTTAGAAGGTAAACCTTCACCTCAGTCTTTTGCAGCCTCTTACAGGGTTTTCTTCTGGATTATCCTGTATTTAGCTTCATCCACCCTCCCAACAACTCTGACCAGCTTACTGACCATCACTATGTTTCACCGAGGCCTGGAGTGATGGGCAGTGCTCATCAGCTAAATATGAGATTTATAAAAGCATCTGTTTACACTTCATTTCATTCAGAGATTTCATAATAAAGGGGCCCAAAGATAAATAAACCATGTCCGTTGATTTATCACATAGAATAAAAGTTAAATATTTAGCAGTTCTTGACAAAATACAAAAAAAATCTCTAATTTTTTCAAGGCAATGCGTCTTCTTCTTCTTCTTCTAATTTGATCATGACTACATGGTAGCCTACTAAAAGTTTAGACCTGTGCTGAAACTGTCTCCTAAAAATTTTCCCCAGCGATAGGTTGCCCAGTCTTGTCAAGGTAATCTGAAACCAACCACAAATATCCAATTTACCCGGCAACAGAAAGGATGCAACAACAGCGTCCCCGCAGAATGTGCTTTACCAGGAAACAAGAGTCTCCAGCACAACATCTAATGGCTGCAGAAACATGCTTGAAGTGGATGCTCTTGGGTGGCCACGATTTCAAAAACCTGCTAGTTTGGGAGTGTATGTGTACATGATGATTAAGAAGAAAGTGCTAAAATAACATGTGGGCAGAAGTGATAAGAGCAGATCAGTCATGTTACTTTCTGTGAAAATTAGCTTGCTGAGTGCAGATAAACACATACAGCAAAATTTGCAACTTCCCAAAACACAAATATTTTTCAGAATCTAGATAAATCTTTAAATGAGGGATATGTAAAATAGAATATCAGAAGATTTTTGGAGATGTTTTCTCTGGAAATGTGATCTGGAGAAGGTCATTTATACTTTTACCATCTTTTGTCCAGATTATTGCAATACCATATCTGTTGGGTTAGACCAGCCATCCCTGCAGCAGTTATCTCAAGGAGATCAAATAAAGATCCCCAGGTCAAGTCTGAGAAGTAGCTCTCTGTTTTTCAGTAAAATCAGGCTTTGTGTTGTTTTTGAGAATAAGATATTCTCAAAAATGATTTGTCCTCATGGTTCTACGTGTCACTGGAATAAATTGTCCTTGAATTGCACCGAAACGGCTTAATTCAATTATGTAATTTAGGAGAAATATGCTCCTCCCTTCTAATCTTTCCATGAAGGAAAATTTTTTAAACCATTCCAAGAAATCAAAATGGTTACATTTCATAAGGCAACGAGGCAAGGTAAGGTAATTTTATTTATATAGCACATTTTCAGCAACAAAGCAGTGCTTTACATGAATTAGAAGGAAATACAAAACAAAATAATAAACCAAAGGAAAGAGCAAAAAGAATAAACAAAAAAGGATGAATTAGGAGTTGGTTCTCCATGTTTGATTCTATAAAGTAGATGGTGCTAAATGTTGATCTAAAGTAATGATCTGGGTTGTGAAGCGGAACAAGAATAAAAATGAGAATTTTATCAACTGAACATTTCTCAGATGTTGCTTTTATATCTCATTGTGATTTAGACCACATGTTGACGACACTTATTTTACAACTCGCACTGCACTGAAGTTATTAAAAGTGCTTTATATGTGCTCTTAAGCTCAGTAGATTTAAAATTCAGCTAACTAAATAAAGTGTTTTTACTGTTTTATAGCTAAGTCTACATTGTTGTTACTGTAAAAACCTCTTAAAATTACAAGCTAGCAGGCCAGCGTTATACTAATAATGGAAACAATGTCTTTCATTTAGGCTTACATGGTTGCCAGAAGTACAACCTGAAGTTTAATGATTGTAATTAAGTCTGAATAAGAGTATTCAAACTATAACTTGTCCATACTGATAAAATATCCAGATTGTCCTCTGGTGAGGAAGGACTGGCCTCCAATTAATCTGCCTGCTCATTTGTGTGTTCTTTAGCATAACCAGACTGTGGAAAATATCTTCTGCTGAGCTCTGAGCGTTTGGGTTTACAGATCTTGCACAACGATATAGCTTCGACGATGAGCTCAGAGCTTCTTCCAGGAGTGTTGCCGTGCAGACCTGCTACCTTCGGGCTAAATGAGAGCTGCGAAGACACGGGAGTTGAAAAACACACGCAAACTTGCAGACGCACTTATCACAGAAACAGACGCACAGTCGGATTAATCTCTGTAGACAGAGAGTGACTCATCCTCTATTTCCGTCCCAGCTGTGTCCCGTCCCTGTCATGTAAACAAGACGGGGAAACTTAAAACCTAAATATGGAGGAGGTGGGCTGCGTATAGGCAGGTGAAACACACACAAAAAAGCTCAAGCTGAAAGATTTCTACCAGCATCAATAGGAGAGAAGTCTCATCTGAGAACTTTTGCGCAGGCATTGGATTAAAAAAAAAAAACAACCAAACAAAACATATGCACAGCTCCCCTTCCCTGAGGTGGAATGCAGATTGGTAGGTTTGGTGGGCTTGTGTTATTGGAGCATTACCCCACCTCTCCCAACGATCTGCATCTGTTCAGCCTGTATTGACATGTGCTTCACTGTGCATGTGTGCCTGGTGTGGGCTCAGCTGTGAGCGTGTCACTGTGAGTGTATGACTAAGAAACAGTGGGTTGCAGTCTGTTTTTGTGCAAGTGGGGACATGTGTTGTGTTTGTGCATATGCATGTGTGTGTGTGTAGGGACTAATGTGGCATTTCTCTGCCTCCACTCCTGGTCCGTACCCTCAGCTGTCCCTGTGGACCGAAGCCAGACGACACACATAGCTTCTCTGTGTGTCTGCACTCTGTGACCTGAGAGTCTGTGTGCTTGACCATATTGTCTAACAAAGAGCAAAACAAGAGGTTTGTTTTACTGGGGGGTGGGGGGGAAGAAATTGTTGCAGAGAGGTGAGTCAGAATCCCAATCTACTCTTCGGTCCAGACGGGACAATTTTCTCTGGTGGATCACAGCGAGATCAAAAAAGCCACATCCCTATAATGCATGCAGTTATGTGAACGAGCAAAAGGCAATAGAAAAACTGCCTGCCCTCAGAGTAATTCTTCAGCACTGGCCAGACACATTGGTTGCTCTCTCACATCTCTAAATGTAGATTAAATTGTTCTGCTTCCATGGGAAATTCACAGCTGGGCTTAAAAAATAAAATGAAACAAAACGAAACATTATTTCTGCTTTCAAAGCTGATATTATAGAATATTTTTCATGCCTTTTTGGGGTCTTTTAGTTGTTTTTGTTTTGTTTTTTTATGGAAAAGTAGAATTTAAATCCATCCAAAGTTGATTTAACTTAAGTTGGCTGTATGTTTAGCAGCACTGTCCTGGAAGGTGATTCTAGTCCTCACTGTTAAGTCTTCATTAGCCTGTAACAGGTTTACTTCTGGTATTGTCCTGCACTGAGTTCCACCCATTTCCCCATCAGCCACCACCACTGTAGGTGTTCGTCCCAATAAAATACATTGTAATTTGTGGGGTTTTTAACATGAAAATCAAAACAGGACGGCTGAGGGAACAGAGACGAAACACAGAGAGACAGAGACACATGTTAACTCTTCAAGCCAAATGCGGAGCGACGGCCAGGTCAAGATTTCTTAACCTGTGTGGTAATCAGAAACCTGTCAGCACGCAGCCCCTCCCAGTCCACGGCCAGGAGCCGAGATCCTGCTGTGGCACCAAAAGGTCTGCAGACGTCCGGGATGTTTGCGTGGATGAGGAGAGACGTGCAAGGCTAACATAATGTGTGTCAAAGAGGACGATCCTTAGACCATATGGTCACAGGGTGATTGGGTTGATCGGTAATGGGATTGGTCTAATCTGCTTTTGCATTGACTGAAAGAGCTGTTGGGAAAAGGTGAACATTTAAATTATTCTTCACTGCTTGTATATTGATCCTGAGAATAAATATCGCAGGAAACCCATTAAAAAGAAATTCTTTGGAGTAAGATGTCATTGATTTTAGTCAGTATAGTTAGAATCAGGTTACTAGATTAGAGTAAAACACACAGCTACTTCAAGACACAAATCCCATTAAGATCAACAAAGTCCAGAAAGGCTTGTTTGTTTGTTTGTTTGTTTGCTGTGTCTCTTATTTGAATGGTGACGATAGTGAGAGCACAACGACTCGTAGCTGATCCGAACAGAGACACACCCAGAAAGAATGAAAATGATGCAGAACATTTTTTTAAAGACCAGCGGGCATTTAAAGACATGAGCCAAGATTCTCTGACACATAGCCAACCACCCTCTGTCTCTTTCTCCGTCTCTCTTGCCATAAAACACTCACATTATTTTGTTTTCTGCATTAGCTAATGTAACCCAACCGGTTTCTCCTCCTCCTCCTTTTTTGTATTGTGTATGTGTACCTGACTCTCCAGGAACCTGCCTGCAAGTGGGAAGACCCATGAATCACAAGCATGGATCATCAGCTGACTGTCCTTATGACGGGATAGATTTATCAACTTGCTTCTTTATTACAGGGAAGGACATAATATATTGAGTCTGGAAAAATATGTAACACCTGGCATTGTTTTTCCTTCCAGAAAGTCAATCGAGAGTTGAATCACAGAAAGAAGCGTCACATCTGCCACAAAGAGGTTAAGAGGAATCCGGATGAGAACCGTCTCAGACTTGCAGTTCTGCTTCAGGGCTGCTAACCAGAACAGCTGCTCAGACTTTGACAGAATGTCACGTGAATGTTTAGTTTTCACCAGCATTTCCTAAAAATACATCACTTGAACTCGCCGTTTCAAACTCCACACAGCATAGCAGCATTGCAACGTGTCGCTGCAGGTCAACTGGAGCTGCAGCAACAAACATGACCTCAGCGGTCCAATGGAAATCCAGCAACTACTTCAATTTTATAGGCTGTATTTGTGTTTTTTTTTTTCCTGCAAAAAATAAATGAAATTAGAAATGTCGTTGCTCTGTGAAAAAGTAATCATGAGTGTTACATTAACTATTATTATAGTTTTAGGACAGCGGATGGGTCATTCCCAGACTCATTGCTAAAAATTAAAAATAGTACCAGTCAGAAAACACGAGGTAAGCTAAAAGATTGACAAACGTAACACACCATCCCTCTATCTGTTTTATTCCATCTAAAGGGTTGGGATGATTTTATTAAAACACAATGGTTCATTGATGTGAAATATTTCTCTGAAAGGACAAATATAATCAAATTGAAGGATGGGTTTTTAATAATTTTTTCAATTTAGAACTGTAAGATGTGCGGGCTGACAGGAGCGTATATGCTGCTCTGTAAAGGTCAATGCATATGAGGAAATAAATTAAAAGGGTGACAAGAGTAGTAATTAACAGGCAAGATTATTTAATTATCTACTAAGTTATGGACCCAGTGTACAAAATGGTTCAGCTTATCTTCTACATGGAGGAAAAAAGTATGATGAAAGTAATTTGATTTTAAACGCATGCTGACCAAAATTATCAGAATGTTCTTTGTAATTGATAAGCAATCCTTTTTTCCTATATGACTGAATAATTGCCATATGGCCGTGTATTTTTTATTTTTTTTTGTTTTATCAGTTATTTAAATAAGTTCTCTAATAATAAGGAAGTATTAGTTTTACAGGTTGGTGACTCATCAGTTTCCCTGGGTGTTCACTGAGTCTGTAATCTGATCACCGACTGAAATCGAATTCTCTTTAATAGTGAATCAAAACCAGTTTGTGTCACAATACAGAAGGTCGGTGTCGGATCCCAGACAATGAAGAGTTTTTACTTGAAACAGTCAGAAGTTACCGAAAGCTCATTGTTACAGTGAATGGCATATTCATCTGGGGCTTGTGAGGCTTTGTTTGGTCAAAAGCGGTAAGGCCTGACAACGATCAAATCCAACAAAATTCAAGCAGGAACTAAATAAATAATTTGAATTAGAGATCCATTCCAATGAAAATAAAGGCAATATTATACACATATGCTCACATGTACATACAACCCTGTTATTTTTCCAAATATCCCGTCATACGTTGTATAGAAACTACGGAAATTTTGTAGCCATTGACAAGCTTCTGATGTAATTCTGGCAGAATATTAGCCCACTCTTACTGGAATAGGTAAAGCTCATTTAAAATGGTTTACTGTCATGGAACTTAATGTTGACTTGTCTTCCCAAACACACATTGTGTAGTTTATAGCTATGTTATTAACACTTTATAAATCATTAATAACAGTTTATTATGCATTAATAAAGGGTGAGGAGAAAGCATCTACCGATTTCTTGCCAAATAGTGAGCCAAGTCTGTTCACCTCTACATTTTATCTATAGTTGTTGTAATAAATATTTCAAACCACCTTGTAAAACCAATAAGTATTTGTAAACATATTTTTTGTGTGAATAATATGCTAAATAATTGTTTTTGTAGCATTTTCTGCAAATAAATACTAAATTTTTGCTTAGAATTTTGGTGACATGTTGTCAGTATAGATATAGCTATAGATATTATTTATTGTATAGATATATTTGATCTATACAATAAAAGAACAAAGTTCATTTTACGTAAACATATGAAGAGTAAAATCAGAGAAACTGATCATTTTAAGTGGTCTCTTAATTTATTCCAGAGCTCTAAGGGGAGTCTTATTGTAAAGTGGTACCTATAATTGTGGGTCAATATCTACCAAATTTATTGTTACCGCAGAAACCTCAGTACACTGTATTAATGTTTGTTCTTATTATATAAGTATCACGGATTCAATCTTTCCAAGAAAGTAATGAGGTGACACTCAAATAAGACAAGATAAACACTACCACTATTAAGTATTTATTTATTTATAAAAAGTCACTGAAATTTTATCGCATAAAATATGTTTTCCTAATATAGTGCCATTCTGATTGTGGTCAAATAGCTAAAATTTTACCAAAATACTTTAATCCACAGGGCATTTCGCTCGTCCACATGGGCAGCTTGAGGTTGTTGGTTTTGGACCAAACTCTTCTTTAGTCAGCACTATGTCATTCCATGTCCATGTACACTTCACTGGTGGTCCAGCATAATGTAGTTTATTGACTTGATCATTGCTTCCTCTGTTGTTTTTGAACATCCTAACCAACTTTACTTCAGTTTAGTAATCCAGCAGAGCCCCAACACACATCCGGACTGGTTTCAGAATGGATTAAACAGACTAATATCATTCAGGAATAATTCCAACCTTCACTCTTTTCAACAAGTCAATGCAAAAAAAAAAAAAAAAAAAACGGCTTAAATGGAGACTACTATAAGAAAAGTGGTGAAAATGTGAGTGGGTTTTAGCGAATTGGCAAGGGACCAAATATTATAAACAGTGTATATCCATATATTTTATCTATAGTATCTATAGTTATGACTGTGTTTGAGAATCTCCAATAAATTTTATCTTTTTAAATGAATTAAGTTGTTTGTTTGAAGGTTTTCCAGGCACGTCCAGCTGAGAGGAGACCCAGAACTCGCTGGCCGCTTCGCGACCCGATCTCTTTAA
>CAEFZY010041105.1:0-35888 GCA_903066815.1 Brachyrhaphis roseni
CGCAGATCGGTAGGCAATTTGGGGTTAAGCGCCTTGCCCAGAGGCACATCGACATGTGACAGGAGGAAGCTGGAATCAAACCTACTACCTTCCGATTGCAAGATGACGACTCTTACCACTCCGCCACAGCTGGTAATTAGATTATATTGCCACATATTGTTGTACACCTGCGGCAAGACAAGAAGTGTTGTTTTTAGAAAGGAGTAAGGACTATTTCATTTAAGTCAAATTCACACATATTTAATAAAGATAATTAAAAGTAAATAGATTTTTAATTTTAAGCTGACTAAAGTTGAGATGTGTGAATAAACTAAAAAGATAAATGTAACTTTTATTGCTGAAGCTAAATTTTGAAGTGCAAATTTTTCTAACTTTTTTTTAAAAGTTTTTTTGTTTTATTATTTATTTGTGTAATTTTGACCTTTTTGTTCTCTGACATGTATTTATCTTTAAATTAAATTTAAAATAGAATTTTATTGTGTAGCACTTCGTTCAGCTGTTGGTTTTAATGGTCTTTATAAATATAATAATGTTTTTTTGGTATTCAAAACTAATTCCAGTTGGTTACTGTTATTCATATATGTTAAAAAGTAATTATTTTTTATTAAAGTCACAATGATTGCTTCCATTGGTGCCCTGAATAACGCATCCATGCATGCTTTAAATTCATATGTGCTTTTATTTATTTTGATAGGACCTTTTGCTGAAAAACTTCCTGTTTTCCTGGGGTTTAAATGTGACTTTCTACAGATTTCCATTTATCTTGCTATATTTATGCTGAGTGAACAGGGTGGTAACAAAGGTCAAATAAAGCTCACGGTTGAAGAATTGCAACCGTGAGCAATTCTTCACAATTATACTTATTGATCTTGAGATCAATAAGTATAAAAAACTAATAAAAGCATGCCGGAAGAAACTCTTCTCTGCATTTCCATTAAAAAAATTTAATTGTGCGCTGCATGCTGTCTAATGTAGGCCTAATGAACTGTTTGGTCAGATGAGATTCAGATTATGCAATAAACACTCAGTCATGTTGGTTTGGCTTTAAAAAAGTGATATGCTTAACATCAACTTATGGCTGCTGTTGAGTTTGATTGTTTTGTTTTCTCAAAAACCCCTTGTACTTTGGTGCAACGCTTTCCATCATAAGTTCTTTGAAATCAGAAATGAAAATAAAAGTCTCAACAGAAAGCTAAATGTGGGCCATTACTCCGTATTTCAACGGGAAATCGGTCCGAAATGTACTGCCATCTTTGTGCAAAGACAAACGGTCAAATCTTCATCCGACCTTGAGAAATGTAATAGAGAAGACTGAGGGTTGTGCTGTTGGCACAGGCGAGTTGTTTTTACTGCAGAATTGCAAAATAAAATATAAAAAAAATATTTTTTTAATGTTTTAATTTTTTGGGGGAAAATTTATAATTTCTGAATGTGTTTTCCCATTATTGTATGATTTTGCTCAAGTGTGAAATTATTTTGCTGCGATACAGCTAAATTATTTTAAGGCTGTCTTTACTAGAGATGCCAGTTGCTAAGGATGCTGCAGAAACTCTGACATGATTTTATGAGTCAATTTTTTTTTGTTTTTGCAGTAAATAATACTCATTATTAATGTGTCACAGTGATCAAAACTGTTCAAAACCATTTAAAGCTGACCTAACGGGAACATTTAAATTCAGAGAGAAAAACTGTTCAACCTAATCATTCAGGTAAAATGATTTTCTAGTAAAATAAGAGAAAATTCTCAAAGCAAATCTGTTTTTAAGCAGTGTAGCATTTAAATGGTTCAGATAAAGTTTCACTAGTAGAAGAAGTTAACAGGAAGCTGATCACGTTGAAGTTTATTACCTTTTATGAATCACATAGCCCAGGTGGCTTTCTGTGTGCAACGCGTGTATGTGTGTGTTTTCTCCTCTCTCCAGAGAGACACTATGCAATCTAATCACATTTTCACATGATGCTCTTCTGATGTGTTTCGTCCTC
Organism: Brachyrhaphis roseni; assembly: GCA_903066815.1. Classification (NCBI taxonomy): domain Eukaryota; kingdom Metazoa; phylum Chordata; class Actinopteri; order Cyprinodontiformes; family Poeciliidae; genus Brachyrhaphis; species Brachyrhaphis roseni. Next base: position 1,984 of record CAEFZY010041105.1, read on the forward strand.
CATCCTAGCTTGATGAGATTACGGCCTCACAATCGGGCAGCTGTTTCCAGTAAACACATAGTTGTCGGTTTCAGCTACAAACCCCATAACATCTGGGTGACCCATTTTATGGAATTATTATGACTAATCTCTTCAAATTTCCCAAATTCATATGTACCTTTTGACTTTTGGATGTCATCCATCTGTCATAAAGCTGAACAGGTCTGTGTTTTTTTTGTTGTTTTGTTTTTCTTTTAGTGTGTGGGGTTGTGCTTTAGCTACTGTCTCCCTATGAAACTGTCCTACTTTATCACCAATAGGGAGCACATTGTTAACAAAATTAATATGCTATTGAAGATAATTTTGATTTCACACCCCATTTTGATCATTTATCCCATTACAATCACAGGCTTCAACATACTTTCTTTCTTTTTTTTTTTTATACCAGAATTTAATGTGAAAACAAAAGTAGTGCATAATTGTAAAATGGGAGGTAAATGGCGCATTGTTTTCAAACTTTTTTGCAAATAATAAAAAAAAATTGGTGACTGTGCATTTGTGTTCAACCCCCCTTACATTAACATTGCTAAGTAAAATCTACTGCACCTTATTTTCGTCAGAAGTAACCCAATTGGTACAATAGATAACTTTAAAGAGCATAGACTTGTAAGCAATAACCCAAACTTTAAACCTGTTAAAGCATGGCTGTTCGCCTAAACTGATTCAACAAGCAAGACAATCTGTTTACTGAGAGGAAAATAACACGAATGTGGAAGACGTTAGTCTGATCAAATGAGACCAAAACTGAACTTTTTAGCCTCCACTCCAAAAGAGATGTGTGACGGAAAACTAACAATTCACATTTCCCTTAATTCACCGTCCCTGCATCATGCTGTCAGCAAGAACAGGGAAGCTTAATTAGAATCTGTGCCAGACTCAGGACTTAAACCTGAGACAACTGCAATGATAACCTACAGCAGGATGTCCTCACATCCTTAAAGAGTCTTAAATTCATCTTAAAAAAGTAAGTTGGTCTTTAATTTGTTAATCACAGGTACTACATTTTGACAGAACTATTTAATCTTGTGTATTCTACGTATATATATATGCAGTCCACCACAGAAAAAAAAAAGTTTGACAACCATGAATTATCACATTGCAGAGTTGCATTAAAACTTTAGCAAAGTTAGGCCAACCAGAAATCTTTTGTCCCCGACTGTAATGTAAGACTTCTCCTTCAGGAGGAAGACTTTTGATGGACAGGTCATTGTTTTGCAGCCTGGTGCCGCTGTGTTATTGCAGCAGGGCTGTCGGTATTGCATTTCATACGAGGGGTGGTCAGGGAGCGGACAGCTCAAGCAAGTGCAGTCAATAAGGAGGCCACCCACGTGGCCAATGGCTTCAACAGGCACTATGGTGGCTAAATATTATGGAAAGACAGTGTCCAGGAAAATGATCTCCACCAGACAGTGTTATTTAAGTCAGAAACCCTCGAATAATGTTAAAAGATCTGCCCAATAGTGAGTACAGAGCAAAAACACAAAATCTTACCAAGTATTTTTGGTTTAGTTTCTAGTGCAAATATCTTTGTACACTTGACAAAAGACAAAACTAACTTACAAGTAACTTCAGCAAGAAATCAGAGCTTGTTTTAAGTCAGTAATTCCTTAATATTTATTTTAAAAAAGTACTAGTTCTAGTGTCAGATTATTTCACTTATAACTACTGTAGTACTTTTTCATAATGAATTAATTTAAAACTAGCTTCTATATTTTGCTTAAAATTTTCTTATAGATTAGTTTTGACTTATTTTAAGTGTACACTGGAAAAACATAAAATCTTATTAAGTATTTTTGGCTTATTTTCTAGTGCAAAACTATCTTAAAAGTAACTTTCCAGCAAGATATAGGCTTATTTTAAGTAATTAATTCCTTAATATTGTTGAAAAAGAACTCTTTCTCTTGGCAGATAAATTAATTTATAACATGGTGGAAAATATCTTGTTATAAGTGAAATAATCTGCCAATGGAACTAGTACATTTGCATCAATATTAAGGAATTAATTACTTAAAACAAGCATCTTAAAGTTATTTTTTAAGTTTCCTGAGATATTTGGACTGGAAACTAGACCAAAAATACTTAGTAAAATCTTGTGTTTTGGCAGTGTAATAAGGTACTTCTTTTTTTAATACAATGTTTTTGCATCGTATTCACTTCTTTTGTCAGTTAAATCCTATAGAAACACCTGAGATAAACCTTCACCCCTTCAACCGGTCGGATGCCACGTCTTCCTCAGGCCTCGCCATTGACCCCGTCTCAGTACGAGCTGTCATCAACCATGTTATCATGCTCCATCTGGCCTGGAGGGTGGATGGGTGGTCTCTCTTCTTCTTCTTCTGCCTCACACACCTGTCATTGCTCCCTCCGTATCTCATTGTACAGCTTGGTGATTGATAATAATAGCTTTAAATTAGCGATAATGCTCGGCGCTGTTGTCGCTGCTTTCAGGGCGGACATGCTGTCTGCGTCTACATCCCGACGTCCTTTGTGTACGTTTTGCTGTTTTGTCTCTGAGCCTGTGGATTGAGGTAACCCTTTCTGCATTGTGCTCCGCAGGAGATCGTGCTGGTTTTGTTCTTTGGCACCGAGTATGTGGTCCGGTTGTGGTCGGCCGGCTGCCGCAGCAAATATGCGGGCATCAAGGGACGCCTCCGCTTTATCAGGAAGCCCATATCAATCATAGGTGCACCTGGCCTTTCTCTTTTGTTCTATTAAATCGCTATGAAAGGTGGTTTTTATATGTATACATAAATCACCTAATTGGATGATTCCAGTACTAATTTAGATTTTTTTGCCTCACTTTTATTAAATCTAAAAGTTGAATTTTTGCTTGTTTTCCTGTTTCTTTCTCTCACAGATTTAATAGTTGTGATTGCCTCCATCATTGTGCTCGGCGTGGGGTCAAATGGGCAGGTGTTCGCCACGTCCGCCATCAGGTAGCGTAGCAGCTTTTAGAAGCTGATTCACTGAGTGAAACGGATGAATGTGACCGATAAGGTGGCGCTGTGTTGTTCCAGGGGCATCCGCTTTCTGCAGATCCTGCGCATGCTGCACGTGGATCGGCAAGGAGGAACATGGAGGCTGCTGGGATCCGTCGTCTTTATTCATCGACAGGTGAGTGAGGAGAAAGCCAGAAAAGTCAAAGAAGCCGCGATTCAAGTCTGACACAGTCGATCTGTCACATTTACATTTCCTGGCAAATGGATTCAGACTCTTGAACTTCTACCAATTTGTAGATATTTCATTATAATTGTATTATATATCAACTTAGGTATCATATAATAATTACAATTTCTTACAAATGAAAATCTGAACACTGTGGTGTGTAGAGCTTCAGAAAAATGATTCTATAGTGTATTATTCTATTCTATTGTTCAAATAAAATATATTAACACAACTAATTGTGTAATAAGAAAAAGCCAGGCAGCTAAGCTAACAACACTGCTAATTTAAGCGTCAATGCTCAAACTTATTCTTGTTTAAATATAAACTGATGGATTCTGATGCAGTATAGAGCCTTATGGACTCATTTTAAATACATGCTCTATTTGTTTGCACTGTTTTTCCTCTTGTCAGTCACATAATTTGCACAGAATCTCTAGACATTTTGAATAGAAAAATTGTTTCTGAATCGAATCGTGAAACTAAAAATTGAAATTGAATCGCTAGACAGTGATGTGTACATATTTTTAGCCCCGAGTTCAACTTTCCTCAGCTACAGCCTAAACTTTTGCCCAGTCTTCTCGCAGCCAGGATAATCGGACAAGGTTCCGATTTTAAGTCTTAGCATCACGTCTTGACTTTGACTGGGCCAATTTATGACCTGTTGGAAAGTGAGCCTTTAGCTCAGTCTTAAGCTTTTTTGAGCCTTTGTCTTCCATGTTGCTGTATTTAGCACCGTCCATCTGACCAGCTGAACAAAAAAAATTCCCCTAGCATGATGCTGTTACCACCATGTTTCATGGTGAGTAGGAGGCAAAAAGTTGTTTGGTTCTTGACATGGTTTGCGGCAAACTCCAAATGGGACACATTTCAATACTTTCTTCAGCAAAAATAGTTTAAAATCACACACTATTTTTGTATAATATACAATCCCAATAAAATCCAATAAGGTTCTAACATTGCTAAACATAAAGAAGTTTAAGTGTTTTTTTCTGTGGGGAGCAAAAAGCGGAGGCATAACTATTGCTTGTACACTGAGTTAAAATCCCCATTAAATTTCCTCCTCGTGACATGGAGATGTGCATGCATGAGCAAAAATCTACAGCAGATCTGGCTTTATAAGGAGAAGAAGAGGAGCAGTCAACCTTGACCTCTGTTTTTCTTTCTCCTCTTTATTATCGTACACTTGTTTTAGATTTCTCTCTTGTCGATACACAATGGCGTCAGAGTAACGCTCTTTTCTTTAATCCCTGGAGAACGCTGTGTTCCTTTTGTCGGGTCAAACCTGACATTCATGTCTTGGACACACAGAGCTGTGGAACCTAACATTTAGGCTTAAGTGGAGAGGGTCATTAACCTACTTGTAAGAGTGAGTCTGATGTGATTCTTTCCCTTTTCTGTGTTGTTGGGTGATATGCTCAGTTTAGTCAAAATGCATTGCTCATTTAAGAAGCAGATAGAGAAAGTACCTTCAGATCTTCACTTTTGCTCTCCACATAATTCACACAAGCTATTTTCTCTACTAGTGTATAATTTACAAAGCAGGGAGCACTAATGGTTTACCGGTGAAGCGAGTGCAGACATGTGGCGGTGGCTCAGTGGGAAGCCGTCTTGGGATGTGAAGGTTGTGGGTTTGATTTCATCTTCCTCGTGCCACATGTTCATGTACCCTTGGGCACCTAATTTCAAGTTGCCTGACTTTCTGAGTCTGAATGTTCAAGATTTTGGTGAAAGTTGCTATAGTGTAAAGTGTTTCTAGTCCCATATACCATTTTTGCATCAGGTTATTATGTTCTCTTACTTCGATCTTTGAAAAGTGAGTGCTAAAGAAACAAACAAACAAAAAAAACACCCAATTTGGTACAAAAGTGAATGAAAGAAGGAAAAACTCTGGCATCAGTGACATGCTGTCAGGGGAGGCAGGTGAGGTAGAGCTTCACCAGTCATCATGGAAAAATAATATATAATGATAATATTATTTATATTGCTATTTTCACCCTGTGGCTTGTACTATAAAGTACCTATTTTTCATTTAGCTTAACCAATTCTGATTATTTTTTCTTCAAAATCGCTGAATTTTTGCAATTTCGCATTTTCCCATTCAAATGCTCAGAAGCGAAGCAGGTGAGGCAGCAGCGAGCTGAACCTCACCTGGGATTGATCAACCTCTCACTAATGTGGTTTTAAGTTGTACTTTAACGGTTTTTCCTCTTTGCTGTGGAGCACAGCACGAAATTAATAATATCTACATGTCGAAGTTTGATTGAGGTAACAGGATTATTCTACGGCAGCAGCTTGGCTATGCATGACATGTGGAAGAATCATCTTTTTTTTTGCCCTCTAGCGTTGTCCGCATGCGCAAAATTTCCTTATGTAAACAATAACGTGCAGGGGGTCTATATCTGATTATGATTAAGTCAGTGCCTCACCAGCTATGAACCTCACCGCACGTCACTTCATCTGTGTATGGAAAAAATTTCATTGGATACATAAGGAGACAATGTAGGTGCAAGGTTTCCAAGAAAACTTTCTAAGTTTTCTGGGGGAAGTAAAAAGAAAAAATATATAATTTATTCATTTAATTGCTTCTCACAAACCTAAAAAGCAATAAAGTAAAAGAAAAGTATCAAGTCCATAATTAATTTGTTTTCTTGATTGATATTTCACCTAAGAAATCAAACATGCTTCTTAGTTTCTGTCCCAGATGAAGGGGTGATGCTTTCACTCCTGCATGAAATCCCAAGTCGACCTTCCCTCTTTCACACAGCCAGTCTGTCTCATGTTTCTACTGGATTGTTGTTTAATTGAAGTACCGTAATCTAAACAGGTTTCGAACTCGATTCTCAATTCTTTAGAACCGTGCATTAAATGGGCCTGTCTGTTTAAACATCTCTTCTGCTGTGACACGAATAAACAGTATGTGACTAAAGCCAAGCGTTAGAATCCTGTCAAAGCGTGAGCCTTCATTTTCTTCTCTTCCCGACCGTCGTTTTCCCTCAGGAGCTGATCACCACCCTGTACATCGGCTTCCTGGGTCTGATCTTCTCCTCGTACTTCGTCTACTTGGCGGAGAAAGACGCCGTGGACGAGGAGGGCAAGACGGGCTTTTCCAGCTACGCTGACGCGCTGTGGTGGGGTGTGGTAAGGCAGCAGACTGGAATGCTTCGTGTTCTGAGAGTCTTAGAGGATTATTAAAGCAATTGCCAAAATGTTTCAGATCATCTAGCAAATTTAACAGTTTTAAAATAGAAAAGTTACTTTATTTATTAGGCGGGAAAAACTATACAAGCTTGGCTTGATGTGAAAAGTAATTGCGCTCTAAGCGTAATGACTAGTTGTGTCGTCACAAATTACATCACAAGTGTGTGCGATGGGTCACTGTGGCCCGGTTTTCAAGTGTTTAAAGTCATGCCACAGCATTTGAATTGCATTCATGTCCAGACTTTAAGTAGGCCACTCAAAATCCTTCATCATCTTCTTTTTAGACATTAAATGGTTCACATTTTGGGATGTTTTGACTCATTATGCCTCTTGGGCTTGAGCTTAAGGTCACAAACTGACAGCTGGGCATTTCCCTTTTTGAAATTTGTGCTAGAGATCTGAATGCATGGTTCCATAATTTACAAATCACCCAGATCCTGAAGCAGTAAAGCAAGTCCACACAGTTACAGTACCACCATCTCTGAGATTATTGTTGAATCACGAACAATGACCTCAGGTGCTACAAGTGAGGCCTTTAGAGTTGATGCACTCTGGGGATAACTCTCGTAGGTCAAGCACTTCCTGAAAGGTTCACCAGTGGAAATGGTCACTGTGTGGAAAATGGTTTTCACTGTGGGTTTTAAAGCCTTAGAAATGCCTCTGAAACCTTTTCTAGCCTCCTCTGTTATTAAACTGCCTCAGCTATCGGATGATCTGTTGCTTTTTACTAAATGTCATCGGACAGCTTCTGTGAAAGCAGCTTCTTAATTCTATGTGTCTGGTAACAATCAGGCTTCTGAAAACTGCGTTTGGCATTTAAGGTTATGCTAGTCTGAATTTCAAAATGAGTCTTTATGATCTGCAATATTTAAGTGTAACAAGAAAGCAACATCGGAAGAAATCTGCACGGGAGAAATACATTCTGTGTAACCAGAATCATGAATACTTCGACTGAAGTCAGCCCCCTCGCTGAAAAGGTCACAACCAAAACACAAAACCAGAATTTGTTCTGTTGTTAAAGAACAAAATTAAAGTAAAAAAGCACATTTAATTGAAAAATTGAATGTGGTCACCGTAATTGGATGAGTGATCATCTTCCTTTTGCTTTTACTCTCAGCTGTTTTCTGTTTTATCGCGCAGAACCAGATAACCCAAACGTGTCGATGCTTTCCCCACTCTGCGTCTCTTTCACTCCTGCGTGAAGGCTCGGGTTTCCAGAGGAGTTAATTAAACTTTTGAATTGAAAGTGCGGAATAATGAGAAACCTATGGCAAGCCTTGTGCAGGGGAGCCTTGTGACACAAAGACGACTGTAATAAACCATTCACCTCTTGCATCTTTGCCTCAAAGAACTTTTAGAGCACCAATATAAAGTGTCAGTTCCCTTAATTAAAACTTTAATTGCGGGGTTACTACCTTTATGTAACACGGGGTTACAAGGGTCACGTCGCTCCTCCCCCGCTATGCGCAGGCTGTTATTTGTGATTTCGTCTTCTTATTTCTTTCTTTTTTTTTCTGTTCACAGCACAGAGAAAAAGAACCCCACTCTGGGATTTGCACTTCTTTGTGGTTTTCAGAAACTGTAAACTCGAGAGTCATGATATGCGCTTACAATAGGTAGGGCAAGGAATGCAAGCATTGTGTGTGTGCGCGAGTGTGTGTGTGCGTTTGATGAAATGACACTGTGCTGATGGGAACCTGCTAAGCTTTTCCACAGCACATTCCTTCTCTTGGCATAATCTGGACGTTCGGATGTGCAGGTGCACCGCACAGCTGGAGGACGAGCCAATGCTATGATTCATATCCCAAACTCTTTACCCTAAAGCCTCGCTCCCCTCCCGCAGACCGTCTTTTCCTTTTGCCTGTTTCCTGTTGCTGATTTTTAGATTATGGTTCTCATTTCTGCTTACACTCTACAGTCAAAACGGGATGCGTTATTAGATTTAGATCCATACGGCGGGTTATATTGCTGCTATCAATGGTGGACAAAGTACTCAACTCTACTTGAGTAAAAACATTAACTTGTGGTTAATGTTTTTAACTTTAATGTGGTTAATGTTGTGGTTAATGTTCCTAACATTAACCACAAGTTAATGTTAAAAACATTAACTTGTTTTTAAGTTAATGTTTTTAACTTTAACTTAAAAACAAGTTGGACTATGCATAGTCTATGCGAAAGTTGCATAGACTATGCATAGACAAAAAGTCTATGCAACTTGTAAAACCTTCAGCACAGAAGTCCAATAAAAATATTTTCATTCTTCTTTTTTTCTTAAAATGTCCCCACAGCAGAAAAATTTATAAAAAAAAAAAAAGGAAAAAAAAGAGAAACTTTTTTCTTCTGCCCACGAATATAAACACAGGTACGTAGAACCGTACAAACACCAAACCAGTGAATCCATATGACCACAGCTGCACTGGTTTCTCCGCTCTGCTGGATTTCTTCTGAACGACAGCTGGAGCTCAGTTTAACGAGGATGAAGTAATTACAAATCTCAGGTGTGAGCGGCGACTGTGATTGGTTCCCCTTTCTGTGAGGAACATAGCAATATGATTTAAGAGAAGAAAAAAACCCCCAAAAACACACATACACACCGAATGTGTCAGAACAACCAAAAAACCCAATCAGTGTGTGGGGTAGATCTGTGGAATGGATTAAATGATGATCTCAAACAAACTACAAATATAAACCAGCTTTAAAAAACTTGGACAAAAATGAAGTGATTGGAAAATATAGCCAAAATTGGGCCTTGTGGATTTGAATAATATGTGATTAATGGTGCAGTAAGTGATCACAATGTGAGGCCTAAGAGTCATTTAGGACTTTAACTGGTGTGGAGACTTCAATGATTTTATGTTGATGAGAGGCGCAGCAAATTGTAAGATTTCTTCCTTAATTTTCTATCTGCTCCATTTTGAACAAATTGTGCAAAATTGCATGTTAGCTGGCATGACTATTTGTCTCACATTTATTTATTTTTTCTGTTGGAGGAATCAGATTCCCACTCTGAAATCATGGCAGTGGCTGTCAGCATCACATTAAACCTCAATATTTACATTAAAGTCTGTACGCTGTAAGGGACAAGGCCCTGTACATAATTTAAAAAACAGCCCTCTGATGTGCGTGTTGGGGTGTGTGTGTGTGTGTGTGTGGCTTTGGAGCGGTTTTGGCCCCACACTCTACAATCTGAATGAAAGGACCTGTTTTGTGAATAGAGCATTCCACTCTTATGTCAGGAGGACATTGTTTAGTCATCGGATTTGTGGATGAGTGATTAAATCCCCCCGGAGCTCCGCCCAGCCCCAACATACACCAGCCCGCCTCTCCCGCCTCCCCTCTTTCTTTCTTTTACCCTCAAAGCTCTTTAAAGTATCTCACCTTACATCAGCCGCTTTGTGTCGGCGGCGCAGCGGTGGCTCGCCCGCCGATGCCCCACAGACACCCACGCTAAGCCGAGCGCGCTCTGAATGTGTCAGAACTGGCTCGGCTTTCAGAGCGGGGCGCACATGCGAGCGCGAGAGCTATTTGTTTTCCCTCCTCAGCCCTGCAAATTCCTGCACTCAGTGAGGATTAGTGGATGGGAATCTCATTCCCCCCTGGAGAAGAAAGAAACCCAAATGCCTCCGCAATCGTTCAGACAGTTGTGGGGCAACTCGACAATGGCCGATGAACTTCTTTATTGTCCAAATCAAGTTTTAGGGTCTTTGAAAGACCGTTTTATAGCATTTCCATTTAATTAAAATGAAAGAGCATTTAATATAGCTGTTTTATTTGACATTAAAGTTTCATTTTAAACGAGACCTCTGTAGTAAATGTGTAATAATTCACCGGAGGAAATCCCAGCTTTCATTCTTATGAACACTTTATGAGTCAGATTGGGGCTTTTGTTTTGGATAACCATGGTTGGTATGAGAAAATCTCAAATAATATATATTATTTTTTTTCCCCCTCAGGTGACAGTCACCACCATCGGATATGGAGACAAAATTCCTCAGACGTGGATAGGGAAAGCCATTGCCTCCTGTTTCAGTGTCTTTGCTATCTCTTTCTTCGCTCTACCTGCTGTAAATACAATTTTATCTAGATCATATGCAGTTTTGCATTTGGATGTATTATGTACTTACTTCTAGCCTCTAAATTCAAAGTAAAATACTTGAATATTGAAGTTGTACTGTACTTTTCCCATTTAGGGGATTTTGGGTTCAGGATTTGCCCTGAAAGTCCAGCAGAAGCAGCGACAGAAGCACTTCAACAGACAGATCCCTGCTGCCGCCTGCCTCATCCAGGTAATCGCCATGGAAACCTGCACTGCTTTCTCCTTAAACAAGTGGAAGAGTTTTTATTTTGCATGTGTCCCTGTTAAAGTTGTTCAATGTGATTCCTTACCAACAATTTTTTGGCAGTCAAATTAAATCCAAAGCTGAAACAAAAATGAAATTGATTCTTGTTGATAGAGGGTGGAAGATTCAAACAAGTTTCAAGGTGCTTGAATAATAATAATAATAATAATAATAATAATAATAATGCATTTCAAAACATCCAACGACACTTTATAACATTAAAAACACAAATTAAGCAGTAAGAAAAATAACTATACCAACACAAAACCATGAATTAACTAAAAAATTAAAGTGAGAAGGCTAACTTCAACAGATGAGTTTTGAGTTGAAGTGTATTGTGTCCAGCTAGACTTTTTTTTTTTACAACTTTATGATTTGCAATGTTCCTTTGTCTTCATTATGAGTAATTCTACTTCCTGTCAGCCAATTCAACTGGAACGCCCCGCCCCCAAAGTCAGATTATACACCCCAAAATTGAATTTTTCAATACGCCGACTTCGAGATCCAATATGGCAGCTCCTTGCCTCAACAACCCTGTGCTGTGGTGAAAATATGCTTATTTTACAAGACACACTTGTAAGAAAACATCTAAATCAATGCGACGTGTAGCGACTGCAACTCTAAACTGGGCAAATTTAAAATGGTATGAGAAAACTGCAGCTTAAATAATATAATTGGTGTGAACAATGGCTACTTGGGTTAACCCTAAACTCATCTGTCTGCTGCTTGACTATTATGCTCTGCTTTTTGCTTGTCTAGCACAACATGTGTGTGAAAAGGGATGCTTTTATAAAGCGTTGTTCTCTAATTATGAACAGTGCTAAACCAATGTTAGCATCAATATGTAAAGATGGATTTTCTTTCATATTATAAACAATTTCTACCTTTCTTATCTCACCCACGTTTTCTTTTTTACCTGATGGTTATTATCTCTTAAACTGATGAAAGACACCACACAGGGCTCCAATGGATATTATGGCATTTTAGTCAAATGACTCTAAAAGTAATGTATGCTAGCTGATACCTGAACAGATTGTAATCTGATTGGTACACAGTCACTAAGATTCACCTGCATAGCGCTGGCTTCCTCTCTCTCTGGTTTCCTCTAAATGAAGTGACCTGCAAAAGAAACTAGTAGCTGTTTAATATTGTGTTGCACTCCATATTTATTAATGTCGGAGATGTTGCTGTACCAGAACGCCGAAGTAGGCAGTTTAAATTTTGTGGCGTTTGTTCGATTTTCCTTTTTGTCGTTTGTGACGACGTGTGTTTTCCAGACACTCTGGAGGTGTTACGCTGCAGAGAAACCAAACGGCTGTGCTGCTACGTGGAAGATGTACGTCTTGACTCCAGAGGGTGTGGCCGCAGCTCAAGCAGACAACGGCAGTCCGAGCATCAAGAAGCTGAACCTGGCGGTAACTGCTTCCTCGCTTCAGTTCATCCGAACTGTTTGTTAAAACTCACATTATGCGTTTTGCCAGAGCGTTCCTCAGCACCAAGCTGAATGATTTCACATTAAAACGTGTAGACGTCAAACGCTGTTGGGTTGCATTACCTCATATTGCATGTGACCCTGACTGTATTGTCTTTTTGTGCTGTTCACCTTTTGCAACAATATTAGCTATACTGTGCGGAGACCATAAAGCATAAAAAGGGCGAGCGAAGTTCCCACTAATAAACACACACGCTGAGGGACACAATGCCCAGAAAACACAAATACCCACACACAGCAGCTCCTCCTACCCCTAAAGGCTTGACTCCAGCAGGATGACTCGAGGCCTTTGTCTTCGCTGGACAAAAACCCAGTCAGTTGAGATGATGTCACCACCGCCTTTCTCATGGGAGTAAACCTTTGTCAAGTAGTACAACGACAAAAAAATCTTTGTGTCGCATTGGGCCCACACGTATTGGAGAGAATGAAGGCTGTTTCCGCTCTTTTCTGTTTCGGCATGTGACTTTCTCCTCTGTCTTTCCTCCCTTCTGCCTCTTCTCAGTCTTTCAAGATGCTTCCCCAGATTCTCCTGTAACCGACTCGCTGTCACTCTCCTCTCTCTTCTCTGCTATAGTTACGTTTATTGATAATGGTTTTCCTTCGCTCTCATCTTCGTTCACAAGTTTTCACAAAGTGTGTGACTGTCGTCTTATCGTTTTGTTTTCTTGTGAACCATTCGGCACTCTTTCGTAATTTCCATCAATGACTCAAGACATCATTTGTCCATTTAGGCTTACCTGCATGTACATTTGGCAAATACCCAAGTCTGGCCCAGTCATCTAAATACTCGAGCTACATTGAAAGCTCACCTTCGTAATTTTGACTGTTTGCTTCGCGGATCTGCCTGGAGACTGCACGCTCACTGACTCACATAGTACGCAGCCATGATTTCACTGCACTAAACAAGAGATTAAACCGGTAACACTTATATCATCACAGCCTGAGTTCATGATTTGGTAAGACTGGGATGTGTAATGGAAGAAACGCTTTGTGTTAAATCATTGTTGCTGGCACGGCCTGGCCTTTTTACACCAGGGTGGGTGGCTGAATAGGCTCAGTTATTATTCTGAGAAAATTCTTGTCGAACACTTTTCCAAACACCTGCAAAAGATCCAAATCAAATGGACTGTGCTTTTTAGTGGGCTGGCTGTTGGACACCAGCTTTTACAGCAAACGGGGAATGACGGCGGAACACCACTCCGGAATTTGGCAGAAAAACCCCCACAAAAGCGTGACGTGTAGTAACGGTTCAGGCTGATGGTGATGTAACACTACGGAAGGTATTTCTTGGCACTTTTTGGGCCGCAGCAAAGTGTCTGAGTATTGCTGCAGATCACAGAGCATCCGTCTTCTGATGGCCGCTTCCACCAGGATGCATCTCCATGTCACAAAGCGGCATGGCAATCAGTTCACAGGTCTCAGTTGTCCTCAACAGGTACCAGATCTCAGTCCTCAGCTGCTGTACTCTTGTTCTCCCTTGATTTGGCAGTAGTGTGTGAAACAATGAGAAAATACGTGAAGTGAGTAAAAGCAGTGAAAACTCCAATAAGTGTGTTTGCTGAAGAAGTCAGATGTTCTGCATATTTGTAGAAAAACAGAAAACCGCTGAGAGAAAATTATCTGGTGTTTAGACATCAGTCATTGGTGAAATTGAAGAATCCTTCATATCACTATTGTGAATTAATAGGTATGTTTTCTACATGCTCATTTTATTAGTGTCTTTATTATCAGGTTACTTTTAGCTTTAACTTGAAAAGAAAGTTCTTGCCTATATCTTTAACGGCTGCTATGCAGCAAACTACCTGCTCTTCCTTTACAAATGTTCGCAAAATATTGTTGATATTCTCCTGTCGTTGAAAAAACACAATTTTGCCATTCCTGTGTTTCCATTAAATAAGAAATGTTCATGCAATGAGTCATTAAAAATCATAAAAAATCTAAGATATATCCATAATTCGGCCAACAGAGGAGGCGTAAGCGTCTTTTCAGGCTTTCGGCCCTTCATACGTCTGTGTGGCTACGTATTCAGTGTTTTTGGGAAGTTGTAGCCAGCAATTTTACAGAAGTCCTGTGGATTCAACGCTTTCGAATCAACACTATTACTTGAATAAAAGTATTTTGAGTTTCTTAAGGTTCCGTTAAAGTGTTTGTAAGTGTAAAACTTTTGTCTGAAACTCAGCTTTTCAATTTCTTAGCCTTTCTCTCTGTGCCAATTATGGCTTTTTTTTCGGCTGTGGAAGTAAGCCGGAGTTTCCAGGGAGAAACCATGTGCCCACAGGCAGAACATGCATCTACAGCTCAGGATTTGAACCCACGACCTTCTTGCTGCAAGGAAACAGTGCTGCCAACTGTTCCAGAAATGTACAACTTATATGTCTTTCTCCTCAGTCAACCTTTCGCAGCTGTTCTGGTGATCATTTTGAGTGTAAAACTACTTGACTTGACTTTTATGCTCCTTCAAACCAGAAATAGATTTCATACGAGTGTTAATGACCCATCTGTTGCTGTTCACAAGTGAGATCAGTTCAGTGTCTGCAATGACGTGGATGTCTCTTAATACGAGAAGAAAGTCAGGGAAAATCATTAAAACGTCAAACATGACCTCATCTTGGAACTGCTGTTTTTTTTTTTTTTTTGGTTTTTTACTGTTAACTCTCTTGGATTTATTACACTGTTGTGATTAGTAGGTTATTTACAGTTTAATCATAATGACAACGGTGACCTGATGTTTCCTCTCTGTCAGAAAAAGGGGACTAAAAGACGGCTGAAGTCCAAAGGGACCGGATCTTTGGGTGTTGCCTCAGAGAGGGCCGTGTCAATCCCTCAAATCACCTATGATCACATTGACGACTCGATGGAAAAGAAGGATGTCTCGTTTTTCATCCAAGAGCCAAGGGGGACAGCTGAAGGTAATGCTCTCCTGGAAAAAAAATTAATCTTTACTCTCATATCACTTTGCTGTACAGTTTGAGCTACAAACTCGTATCAAATACTTATTTGTAACATGCTCTGACTGAGCTCCTTTCACTCTGGCAGCTGTTTCAAAGGAAGCCCGCTAACCTTTTTTAAATTGCAATTCTTCCATCAGTCCAACCGCATGAACTTGCCAAGATTACGCATGAAAGCACCAAATCCCACTTTATTGCCGCTTGATTAAACCCAGTCCTTTTGGATCTCTTGACAAGAGATTTGTTTTTTAAACTTGACACCTCGAAATGATTCTCGGAGAGTGTTTTGAAACAGGAACTCATATGGCAGTGCTATTAGCTTTGCTGATTTAACACGGGTGAAACAAAGCTTTGCTGGATGAATGCATTGCCTTTCAGAGGTATTCACCATGTAACCCTTGACCTTTATCGCATAGTGTCACGTTACAGCTGCCAGCTTCCATGTATTTTGATGGGCTTTTGTATCCAACGCAGAGTAGTGTGCAATGAAACAATGGAAAGGAAAATGTGACATGATTTTCAAAATCCATCCATCCATCCATCCAATGACTTCCGCTCATATGGAGTCGGATCATGAGGGTGGCAGTAGGGAGGCCCAGACTTCCCTCTGCCCAGACACTTGGGCCAGCTCCTCTGGGGGAATCCAAAGGCGTTCCCAGGCCTACCGACAAACATAGTCCCTCTAGCGTGTCCTGTGTCTTTCTCTGGGTCTCCTGTACCCAGGATGGGCCCACAACGCCCCACCAGGAAGGGGTCCAGGAGATATCCTAACCAACTAGATGCCTGAGCCACCTCAACTGGCTCCTCTCAACATGGAGAAGCAGCGGCTCTACTCTTGAGTCCCTCCCCAATGACCGAGCTTCACACCCCATCTCTAAGGAAGATCCCAGACATCATGCGGCCGAAGCTCATTTTGGGCGCCTGTATCTGCAGTCTCATTTTTTTGGTTATTACACAAAACTTGTGACCATAGCAGCAACGCAGATCAACCGATAAATCAAGAACTTTGCTTTTTGTCTCAGTTCTCTCTTTACCATGACATACCGGTACACCACCTACATCGCTGCAGACACCGCAGCAGTCTGCCTATCATTACACTTCTTAATTTGTTTGGAGGCATTAGAGCATCCACGGAAACTATACAGTTTTAAAGGGACACACAGTAAAGGGGAGAGAAGGTCTGGGTTAATAGTGACCTCCAAAAATGACTCTGGCTGCTGAAAAGGGTCCTGTAGCAAACCTCTGAGTCTTTCAGTGAACAGTTGTATTTATGATAAGATTAAATTACACACAGGTGGACTATATTTACTAATTGGATAACCTCCAAAACAGGAGTTTACTGAGGGGTATCAGATTAAAGGGGGTTGGATGCAAATCCGCACCAAACCCTTTGAACATTTTTTTACCCATGACACGACCTGACACTTCTTTTTGTTAGTTCAAGTTTGTGATGGTAAAACGACAAGTTCAGTGGGTACTTCGATAAAGCACATTTAGACATTAAATGACGTCATGCTACCTTAGTGGCTTTGAGAATCCATGATCTCAGCAAAAAAATTTTTGTTATGCTCTGAGGGGAATTTGGTGTTCAAAACAACCTCATTGTGAATGGCATGATTTTATGGCACTTCAGAAATGCTTTGCACACAGGTTGTGCTTTTGTGTTGTCGAAATTATTTTTGAAAAACCTCGCACACACCTATTCATTTTGAATGAATAGCTAGGTGTGTCCAATCTTTTGACCGCTACTGTGTGTTTATGTCTTCGGCGGAGTCAGAACAAAAGCTTAGAAATAATGTTGCTGGTGGTAAAAGAGTAACAATAATGGATTGAGTTGGTTTCTCACCACTGGAGAGTGAGAAAACAGACATGGAGAGCACTTTGAGCCTCTCTGTAGTGTTTTACATTATGATGGGAGAAGCTGTTATGGGATGGCTCCTCATTTTCACTCAGTAAACAGAGACCCTGTCCTCCTCCATTCGGAGTCAAGATGGCTACCAGGTGCCTCCCTTAAGCCACATGGAAACCATTACTGCTTCAGTGGTAATTAGAGGTCATGGTTACAAGCTCTTTACGGTTTCTGTCCCCCCTACCCCGCCACCCCTCGCTGGCCACAGACACTCATCAGGCTTAAATGGAGACTACTTTAAAATCCCAGCTTGTCAGAGTTACAAGTGGGAATTTCTTGTAATCCCGTTTACAGTTTACCAAGGCAGTCACATCAAAGCCGATATGTTTATGACAGCACACATGGCAAAGATTGATCAAAGAGTATTAAATCAACAGTTTGATCTGTGTGTGTCTAATTTCGGGACGATTTAAAATGTACATGCAGACAATGTACGGCGGATGGCGGTGGCTCGTTGGGGGAGGTGGTTTGGCTTCCTGTGTTAAAAGCCATCCTAAGCAAATTAACTGACCCAGATTCCAGGTTAATAAACAGAGTTTATGAGTTTTTCCTGTCAAAGTGTGCTGTCATAAAAAGAGCTGCAGTGACATAAACCTGACAAAAAGGCAAACCATCACTACGAGAGCAGCTACCAACACCAGGAAGAGCTTAAGTTTTCCGCTTAATTGGGTGGATCTTGGAAAATGAGCAGACAGCGCGGTTGCATGGGAAAGAAGCAATGAAATTCAAGAGATGTTAAATCGCTTAGACAGCACATAACATCCTGTCTTTATGTATGGGGAATTTCTCGTGTTCGTGTAACAAATACTCCACAGTCATCAGTAAAGAATCGAATGTGACAAATTGAGGGGAAGACATCATAGTCTGCAGTCTGTAATTATAATGTACGGGTTGAAGAACATGGGGTTTGTGTCAGATACATCAATGAATATATCACTGAATCTAAAACAGTTTTTAAACATGGTATATGGAGCTAACAAATGTTTTCAACAATTGTATGCAAATTTAACTGAGTAGGAAGGTGACTAATCACTGACTTGTATTTTTCTTCATATATTCATTGTTTTTCTTATATTGGAAACATTAAAAAGTCCTAGATATTCCATGTTAGTTAGTTAGCTAGCTTGTTTGTTTTGTTTTTAAAGGAGATTTACCTTTTCTCATACGTTGTTATACCTTCCTTGTATTTGCTGTTTTTTGCAGGGATTACCAGGATGTTCAGGAAAACAGGTGAGTTCTTCGACCAACCATTAAATGAGACATATTTGCTACAAAGCTCAGTGCCTTGCAAAAGTATTTCTACCCCTTTAGCTTCACTCTGTTCTGTTAGAATTCATGTAAAATTCGCCAAAACAATATGTAATCTTTACATTTCCTGTTGCAAATCTGAAATGTGTGCCATGCATATGCAATTAGCAACTAAATAAAGACACTTAGTCAGCTGTGTATGGTTTAGTCTCATAAATCCAGATGTTTTGTGAAGGCCTCAGAGTTTTTTTGGTGAATATTAGCGAACACACAGCATTGTGAAAACGAAGGAAAACAGCAGATGGGTCAAGGATGATCGTCTGAAATGGAAAAAGAACAACACAACTCTCCAAAAAGATTCTTAGCTGAAAGGCTAATGCAGTGATGCAGTCATTAAATTGTCTTTATGTTTTTTCTGTCTATCCCTGCAAAACTAACTACAGATAAAAAAAATAAGAAGCAAGGAGAGCGTTCTCATATCTGAGAAACAACCAACCAATAGTTTTGCACAGTTGACTGTTTATATCTGCGCAAAGTTGATGGAGACGTACCTTAAAATGCTTGCAGTTGTAATTGCTGTAAAAGGCAAAACCTTTTAATTTGTGAAAGACAAAAAAATCCTGTGGGGTCTGAATAGTTTTGCAAGGTGACCGCATGTTTTACGTGACTGCTTGCATCAAGTTAATGCTCTAGGTAACCCGGCCTTCAGGCTTTTATTTACGTCTTCTCTCTGCTACTTCTTGTTAAGTTAAAGCAGACACACAACTTGTACAAGTGACGCAAAAGTATTTTTCACTGTTGGCCAAGGAGCCACTTCACTAAGTACTTCTATTTGCTATTAAAAACCCGTCTGTGTTAATCATTAGCCAGCCTGTCCCTTTAATGTGGCCCACACTGTATTTCAATTAGACTTACTGGCTGGCTGAGCCTTTGTCCTCAACCGGACCAAACCAGAGCCAAACAGAGACACTCTCAAGCGCTGGTCCCAAGTTGACCCGGCCTGTTTTCTTTACTCGGTGCCCTGCCAACAGAATGGGTGAGCGACGGGACTTGTGTGGCTAGATATGGACCGAGTCCTCGGGGAAACGGAGCACACACAGGCTGGGACGCTAGAGAAAGGTAGAGAGGTGGGGAGCGAGGGGAGATGTAGAGTTGATAAGCTGCTATTGTGGAGCTGCAGTGGTTAGAAATGAACGGCTCATTGTCTGATTTTAGTCGTTCCACTTATCTGTCTGGCTCAGACCAGCTCCCCGTCTGAGAAAATAATTCAACGCAGTGCAGTTTCTCCATCTCCTTATCATTTTTCTTCTCCTTGTTTTTCTTTCACTGGACGGTCAAATCAGCCACTTATCAAATTCCAGTCGTTTTTAGACTCTAAAACAAATTCACAACCACATAAAATGATCCCTGAAGGCAGCACTGGTTATATTTGGATATTCTACCTATTCTCTTACTTCCACTTCCGCTCTCATTGCCCGTCTCCACCTCCACATTTGACATTGTCGGGCAAAGCGGATGATGGAATACAAGTGGCTTTGAAAGGCTTTTACTTGAATTGGAATGGTCATTCAGTATTTGGACGCAGATTTGCCTCGCCATTCTTTATCACAATGGAGGCTTGGTGCTTTGGAGGAGAGACATGTCAAACTCTGCTGACAGTCTGGCTGCAGGTCAAGACCCGGCTACACATGTTGTTCTTTGCTGTTGTTTTTAGCCGCCCCAGTCGGTCAGCCAGCTGCACTGCTGAAGTGGAGCTCTGCAGTTCCTCTCTCTCTCTCCTCTCTCTCTCTTCTCTCTCTCTCTCTTCTCTCTCTCTTCTCTCTCTCTCTCTCTCTCTCTCTTTCTGTCTGGCTGTGTCGGGTCCAGACTTCTCTGAATAAACCTGAACTTTTCACTTTTTGTCGCATCACAGACGTGAATATCTAACATGATTCTTATCTTCTGTCATACACTAACGCACAGTGATTCATCGTAGAAGAGATGAAGGAAATTATTTTTTTGTTTGTTTTTACAAGTAAAAATCTGAAAAGTGTGGTGGGCATTTACACCCAGCCCTCCTTTAACCTAAAACACCTAAACACCTCGAATGTGTTTTATAGAACATTGCCCAAAAAATGCTAACTCTGGGGGAGATGCAGCTGCTGTTTTGTTGAGTACTTCATAAATGAGGCCTTAAAGGGCCAGTACCATGTAAAATTTACAGTTTTATTTTAGCTTTTCATCATGTTACAATGTTACTCCCTCATCAAAAACATACCTGTAGTGTTGCTTTGATTCTTTCTTGCATGTTTGAGAAATCCTTTAATCTCCCTTGGCAACCATTCAGCTGTGAAAAAGGCTTGGGTGGACCTGGCTCCGCCTTCAAGGCGTAGCTCCTACTCTGAATTGCAGGTCCAACCCACTTAGCTTCTGCCTCACAGAACAGCCCTTCCCTGCGACTTTCCACTCAGGTCCTGCAGACTAGCTAGCAGCAATTAGCAAAGAACTGGTGGGACTGTCCATCTCCTGAGCTCATTAAGGAGCTACTTCTCAGTGAAATGATGAGAAAGACAGGGGTTAATAGAGGAGCCATGTTGATGACTTCCAGAAGGTGGAGTTTCAGAAGGAGCAAGAGTTCCTTAGAGAGACAGAGGCCCAATTTCAAGACGTCAAAGTAAAGTTTCTTTCAAGCCATGTTTGGTATTTATATCGCATTATTTAACAACTGAAGCACTGTGTGCCTGGAAAACCCATAACACTGCCCCTTTAATGAAATGATGACAAGATGGACTAGCTTTCTTTAACCGGGAGAAGAAATCTTGGACACATGGACACATTTGGAAAATGTTTTCTTGTGCCCTTTGGCCCGCATGCATAATTTGTTATTTTGTGGAAAATCAACATCCTGAACTCACTGTCCCCAAGATGCAAGTAGGTGGTGGCAGCGTCATGCTGTGTGGGAATGTTTAACTTCAGCAGAAACCAAACAGTTGATCCAAACATATGATGACATTTAGGTAAATGCAGATAAATCCTGGAAGAAAACCTTTCTAGAGACTGCCAAAGACTTGATACTGTGGCTGGAATTGACCTTGACCTTGAAATTACAGCAACAACAACGATTAAATTGTTTAAATCGAAGAGTATCGATGTGTTGGACTTGTTTATTCAAGGCGGCGATATAAATCCAGTTGAGAGTCTGTGAAAATATGTATTCACATTTTCATCAAATCAGACTGAGCTTGTGCTGTTTCTCAAAGAAAAATGGACCAAAGTTTTAGTGGACAAATATGAAAAACATGCATTTCTAACTGCTCTTAAATATGGCTGTGTGTTTGATCTGTCACAACATCCCAGTAAAATGCATTGACGTTGGTGGTTGTAATGTGACAAAATGTGAAAAAGTCTTAAATTTGTGCGAATGCTTTTGAAAGTTTTGGGGCCTATTTTCTAATTGACTTTTCTTCCTTTATGTGTTCCTCACTTTTAGGCCCTCCTCACCACTCTTGGTCATCTTTCACTCTGAGCTGCCCTGCTTCCCCAGGTACCTTTCTGTTTATCTGCCTTATTCCAGTTCTCTTATTTATATTACAACTAACATCAGCTTAATTATCTCAGTTCCTTTTGATACTTCATTTATATTAATTGGAACGCATAAGTGGTCTTTATCCAGCAACTTGTCCACGCGGGCTAGTTGCTGTTACAACCTTGTAAACACTTTCCTGGCTACGTTCCGACTGGTAACTTTATCTCATGTCTTTGTCCCTTACAGTAAAGGGGAGTGGCAATAAAAACACGTCCATAGACATCTCCCGCGCCAACAGCCTAACCGATGACCTAGATGACATGAGTGAGGATATTCCCTTGCCGGTGGTCACCAACAAGAACCAGTAAGCCTCCAAAAGTTCACCCCCAGTCTGACCCCCTTCCCAAAGCATCACCCTCTGCTGATCTCCATTATCTGATTCATTTTAGTCCGACTTCCCTCCTGGCCGTAGTGCCTGCAGTTCCTTTGTCAGAGCAGAGAGCCACTTTAGCTGCTTTCCAAATGAAGCTGTTTTGTTGAAGTCTCTTGAGGGTTAAAGAGACTCTCGAGGGGCCAAGGCCATATCAGGTACAGAGGGCTGTGAAGGGGATTATCCCTTCATTCTTGAGGGAAACGGTGAATGGGTTGTAGAACATGTTATGGTACAGATGGCTTGTCATCACATGCCCTCACTGAACTCATTGTTGTTTGCTGTGTGCATGCAGAATGAATGCTGATGCTCGCCCTCCCTCCCACTGACCTGGTCATTCAAATGTTAGGTGAACCTCTGCGTAATTAGATTTGGTTTTGTTTCCTGTGTTGTCGCATGCTGACTACTTTGGTGACCAAGTCTCAGTCATTCACTAATCATCTGTCTTTTCAGAGGTTTTGACACCAGTACTTCGACATTGTGGATGGATGGAAAGAAAATGTTTTCCTTAAAGATCCATTGAAAAATTTGTGCCCTAAAAATTGTTTGTGAGGCAACATTTATGCTCAGTGTTTTGTATCATATATTAGCAAAAAGCATGATTAGTGTGATTAGTCTGCATGGATAGCATGACTGACAATTGTGTGTATTCTCTGTAGACCCTTACCTTAACTGAAGACACTTCCAGTCCATCAGACTTTTTGTTTATAACCAACCAAGCAATGATAAGGTTTTGACAGACAGGAAATGTTCAATGGCAGATCTCTGGTTTTTTTGTTGTTGTTTTTTTTGGTGCTCCTTAAAAAGGTGTGTAGGGAAAGACAGAAACTGCCGTATAAAACTAGTGAAGGGACGAATGGACCAGGTCAAACACAAATCGGCAGATTTGTCACATTTGTTGTAGAGAAAAGTTGCATGCAGGTGTTTTTCATCCAAAATATTTTTGCATGCAACTACGCAGTCACTGTTTTTTCAACAAATAATACAACGCTGCAGACCGAGCATATAAAAATTGAGCCTTTTTTCAAATATAAAGACAAATGTAAATGTAAAATTTTTTTGTATATATATTTTAGACCAACTAAAATATAAATATGCTTTCACTCTGTGTTTCACAAGCAGTGTGATTTATAGACTTTGTTTGTTTTTAAAGAACTTAAACTTTTTCAACTGCTCTTTTTATCCAATGTTTGATAAATCTGACTGTACCTTATTACGGTTACATATTGTGGTGTATCTAATTGTTAGGACAGCTTTTAAACTTTTCTTAAACAGGTGTGAAATTCAATCTGAGACCTTTCCTATCCCCTGATCTGGACTCTCATGGCCCTGAAAGAAGCTTTTTTGTGAGCAGTCTTGGTTTGCACAAGCTCTTTAAATAAAATTTCTTTTTCTTTTTAAATATTTGTTGAAACTGCCGCTGTGTTGTGACAGTATGGTATGAGACGGGTAATCTGAAAACATCAAGCTTTCCCAGTGCTCCCAGTTCTAACTAGAGATAACCAATCAGAGCCAGGGGGCGTCTCTTAGCGTTAGCGTGCTGCTCATCATCCCCCTCTCTTGCTCTTTGCTGCGCTGCAGCTAACGGAGCCTGTTGTGAATGCTGTTGTGAAATTTAAAAAATATTTAAACTTTAAATATTTTACTGTAAAAGCAGCCAAAAATGATTAATTGGCTTATTGTACAATCTAAAATTAGTTTGGTTGAAAAAAGAAAGGTAAAAAGAGATCTGTAGTACCTTCCTGTGGAAAATTGGAGACCTCACAAAACATTTAAACTTTAAAAGAACAGACATTGAACTACGACACATTTCTGATTTATGCTTTTTCACATGTCTAAATTGCTTTATTATTTAAATTACAATTAATACATTTAATAGTAACTTGCATTGTATGATTTTGAAAAAAAGCTCACTTTTATTGTCTGTTGTTGTATTTCTGATGCCATTTGTTCATCCTGGGGGCCATTTGTACTGCAACATCACTACTTCATTCAACTATGTAAGCACTATGTCCAAACTACATCGGCAGAAAACCAATCAAATACGGTTTTATTTGCCTTTTGTTATTGTTTGTGAATGCTGATTTCTTCACTCGGATCTCTGCATTGATGTTTGTTGTTTAGTATTATTTGCTCTAAAGCTCCAAACCCCTCTGACGGCCTTTTGAACCTACTTTCAAATCTGTAACTCATTCTTTATCACTCTAACTGCTGTGTAATTCAGTTTCGACTAATCCTTCAGGACTAATAAAAACGATAGTGACATACCGAGTAACATCCTCTGCGTCAATCGTTAGTGCCCCATACATTCTAACAAAATGTCTACTTTACATGGTAAAGAGACTAATACCAAACCCTTAACCAAACTAATAAAATAACTAACAAAACCAAGCATAATGTAAAGCAGTCATGAGTGGGAAGATGCCTTTTCTCTGTCTTGCAGTCGGTTGACCTGCCCCTCCATGGTATTGGTTCAGGACTCTTTATCCACACATCAGTTAAATTCTTCAAGGTACTGTACTGGGCTTTACCAACATTGGTTGTCTCTTGTCCTTTTCTTGTTCTTCTCCTAGTAGAAAAACTTACACGTTGAATCTTTGCCATCAGATGGCCATCGGTCACTTCCCAAATGTCTATGAATCATGTAGATGTGTCATGGTCTGACGAAGCCCATTTTGCATTAGGTATAGGCACTGTGATGGTTCAGGCAACATTCTGCAGAGAAACTTTGCGGCCTGCCATCTACATGGATGTTACTTTGATACTTACCACTTCTTGTCCTCCAGACTTCCCAGATCTCAACCAAGTCAAGCATTTGTGGGGTGTGCTGGACAAACCAGTCCCTGACCAGAACCTTCACCTCGTTAGCTTAAACGAGGAGCTGCTAACATTCTGATGTCAGACACCACAGCACACCTTCAAGGCTCAAAATGTCATAACTATACTTTCTAGATTATAAAAATTGCACTGTCACTATAATATCATAAACCTAGTCTATTCTGCTGTGTTACATTTGGTATTATTGTCAATCTCTCTTAACATGTCTTCTGTGACTGCTTGCACAACTTATTTGGGTGTATTGGTCTCACTTCTGTTTATGTAAAACAAATCATAAGCAAGATGAAGAAAGATTTATGATCTGCTTGTTAAAGGTGTGGCCATTTTGAAAGGGAATGTTTAACTACTGCTCCTTACCCCTTTAAATGTAATTATATCCCAGGGGTATGTGTAGGGTTTTCAGTTTGGGCGTTGAAAAGATTTTCATGAACTTGTTACAGTATGAAGACTTGATTCTTCTGATGTCGTTTGGCTTTTATTAGGGAAAATATATAGATTCCTACGGCTAAAAAGACAGGCAATGTATATTTGTATGCTTTGCAGGGCTATTGTGCACCCAAACTCCAAAGCCTGTGATTTAGGCCTCGCTGGGCACTCCCATAACAGCTGGTTTGTTTTGCCCTCGGTGTCACGCCACTAAGGACAGCGCTGTTATTTGGCATCCTTATCTGGATCTCTGCAGACAGCTCCCGGATCCACCCATGCTGCCTGAGGCTCCTTGCATGCACACACTCCATATCGCTTTTCTGTTATTTTATATTCAAAAAAACCTCCCAGGTTTTTATCCACACCTTCCATCTGCAATGTAAATTTGACACAAGTCTATGCCATTCTGGATTTATGTTTCTGCTTGTTCAAAACAGACTTTGGACTACACCGCTGGCATCTCTGCCGCTTTAATTTGTCCGTGACAGCACACAAGCAGGAACATTCCACTGTTTGTTTGGCTTCACTGAAGATGCCGCCCCCACCCCTACCCCAATCCTCCATGATAAAAAAAAGAAACTTTCATGTGTGTGCGTTAGCCCACAAGCAAGAGAAGCATCCGTACAGCTGGCTGTGATGTCTCTGGGCTTCTGAGGAAGTGGGGCTGGGTAGCGTCCACACTCAAACTTTTATTTCACTCCCCCCCCCCGGAACCCAAAACACACACACAAGTATGCTAATAAGTCTCCAATACTTGCCTCCTCGTTTATTTTGAATCATCTTGCTTAGATGTATTGAATTTTATAAAATATGTGAATAAAAAAAAAAGAAGAAAAACACAGAGACGCATAACAAAAACACAGAGTACACAGTTGTCAACATGGTACTTCCCTTATTTTTTTCATTATAAACACTTCCTTGGCCGTTTGTTTACCTTCTCCTGCGCAAATGAGGGTTGATCTTGGTCCGGTTCAGACAAGCACTGGTTTCCCCTGATTGTGTGCATACATCAGAGTGTGTGAGAACTAAGTGGTTTGGCGTTTTGTTTGGTTTGATGCAGCGTGTGTATGCTTATACAGAACTTTGACGATGTCAATTTTTAAGATTTAGAGATTTATTGACATCAACATTGTTGGAGTGTGAGTAAATATTTCCAACACATATCTCTGGCCGTAAACAGAGGAAGGGCTTGTTCAGCTGATTGCAGTGTTTGTGTTCTTCCCTCTTACTTTATTCCTTTTTTTTTTTGTCTCTTGCTGTTTTACTCTCTGTTTCATAGATTCTCTTGTGTCTATTTAACATAAAGATATTACAGCAACCTTAACCCTACCCTAATTTATTTATTTTTTTTGTTAAAATAAAGTCTTTAGACAACTTTTATTTTGAAGTACGATTGGAAGTGGCTCTTGAATTGCTACTTTTGTTGCTAACCTAGTAAAACTCACACAAAATGCTGGGTGTTATAAAACCCTGGCCCCCTTGAAACCATCTATGTGGCAAAAACATCGACAGACAGGATGTGAATGATTGGTACAATATACAGTGAAATGCTAACCGCTAATGGTTAGCATGTCATAGCATGCTAACAACTGGTATGGAGCATTTCATAGCTCCAGTTCAAATTGTCATCTGGTTTGGTGCTTATTCTTCCTGCTAAAATAAAAACGCACAGTTTTCTTAATGAGTTTAGGGTGCATTTGGTTTTATGTAGTTCAAAGTCTACAACGGTTATTGTTATGGTTCGCTAGCTGTGGTAGCACTGGTGTTGTTAGAACTGCTTTCAGTGTCGCTCAGGGAAAAAAAATTATTCATTTGGTAAAAATGTGGTGTTACATTTGTTTCCAAGTCAAATTTGGATTTGGAAATTGCATCAAAACCATTTTATTATTTATTACTTTTCCATGATGACTCCCCTGACTGCATGTCACTGAAATATCCATCCATCTATTTTCTAACACCCTTGTCTCTAGTGTGGTCAGGAGGGGTGCTGGTGCCACCCTGGACAGGTCGCCAATCTGTCGCAGTCACTGAAACACATATATTTTAATCGGAGCCACTTTAGAATTAGATGCATATTTGCAGCAATATTCAGATATGTGAAAAACTGCGTCACCTCAGTAAATGTTCAGGTCTTTCGAAACTAATGTTCACATACCAATGTCTAATCTTTTTTTTATTCTTCTCATGGTAGTTTTTGTGAAAACAGGAAAAAAAAAGAAGTGAATCTTAACCTAAGACACTGTTAAAATCCCGTCATTTGAACTGTCCAGTACCTTGTATCATTACACCCCTGGCATCCAAACCCTCCTCTTCGGCTTAATTACAGTGTCTTGCTGCAGTAGGTCAGTAATGGGTGTCGTCTTGTGACCCGAGGCTGTCGCCCCCTTTGTCTCCCTCTGGGTGTGGTCAGCCTCTTTGGCCCTTTGCTCCTTTTTGTGTCCTCCAACACCCATAAAAAGCAGCATGTTCCACCTGCAGGCTCCTCTCTTAATTAGCCCCCCCTCTCTCAGGCTAGCAGGACACAAACAAAGAAAAGCCACTGCTACACCGCGGGAGTCTTTCCAGGCGGACACACATGCATCATGGCCGCTCTCCTTTGAGACGAAGGCTCTCCACTGAACAACTGGCATCCTTTGTCGAAAGCTTTGAGCAAATTGACTTTGGAATACTTGTCTTGTACGCTGCAATCGAACGCTAATGGCATGGACGGATTTTAACAACAGCATTTGGTCAAAGGAAGCAGCTGTAACTAGAGGTTTTCGGGCCTGCAGCAAACAAAAAAAAGAAAGGAAGTTCAGATATGACGAAGATGTAGAATTGTTAAAGAAAATAACCTTTTCTACCCTCCGTCATGTTGCTTACCAAAGGCAGCATGAGTCTGCTCTGGTTTGATTCGTCAAGCAAGCCAATTTGCATACTGCTATCCCCTGCTATCTGCCGTATTTCTGCACGAGATTTATGATGCAGATTGCGCTAAATACATGCAGATGCAAACACGCCCATCAGCTCCAACACATGGGAGCAATTTGCACCTACTTTTGTGACAGATTGCAGCCGTCTTCTCTTTAGCCACAAACACAGCAGGTGCAAACGTGATCAAAGACGTGAAGGAAGAAAATAACAAAAAATCTTAACAGACAGCGCAAGGTCCTGACAAGATCCAAGTCCTGACTGCGTCAAAGAGGCATCGCAGGTTTTAAATCAAGACGGTGTTAATGCGCCGCTGTAGGTCACTTTCATTTGAAGATCAAAAAGCGTGGATTGAATTTCAAAATGTGTCAGTTTGCCAAATAGTCAAAGGCTTTGTAACTCCGTGCCGTACGAATCTGGGAAATGTTCCCAGAATAAGAAGGAAAAAAGAAAATTTGCATGTGATTACATCCTGTTATATTCACTAAATGAATGTAGCTGGACTTCTTTGTGTTCAGTCATTTAATCTTCTTCAGATGATCGCATATTGAACACAAAAATGGGAAAAGTATATGTAGATCTGACAAAAATTAAGTATTCATTTAATTTTATTGGGATTTTCTGTAATATGCCAACACAAAAACTGATTTATTGTGAATTGGGAGGAAAGTGATATACAAATGTAAAATAAAAATGAGCAAAAATAAAAATCTGAAAATGTATTTTAACTCAGCCCTGTAATTACACCATCCACTGCAATTTCTGCAAATCGGCTCTGAGATTTTTACTCATTCTTCTTGTTAAAATATATTTTTGAAAACCTTTCACATATTCTCAATCGAAGTTAAGTCTGGACTTTGACTAGGCTCCGCTTACATGTTTAGAGTTTTTGTGCTGCTAGACGGTAAAAATCTACACCAGTCTCAGATATTTGCTTCCTCTTTAAGGTTTTCCAAACCTGACTAACCCATCTTCCCTATTAACTCTTCCCACCTTTCCCATGCTGCACACAAGCAAAAAACGAAAAGCAAACAGAAAAAAATTGACATAATTAACAACAATAAAATGAGATTGAAGAGCGGCTTATTTCAAACTCTGGATTTCTAATGTTACACATTTTTAAGCAGAGTATTATTTTCCTTCCACTTAAGAATTATGCGCTACTTCGTGTTGGTGTGTCAACATAAAACCCCAATAAAATTCATTAAAGTTTGTGGTTGTAACTAGACAAAATGTGGGAAAAGTTAATAATCCTGCGAGGCGCTGCAGCCGCCACATTTGCTGCAGCGACTTTGGTTCGTCTCAGCAGCACTTCTGGCTCCGTCAGCACGAGCAAAGACGAGCCCAGCGTGCGCAGACTAATGGGCTGAAGTGAACCCATCGCGCATGCATGCTGGTTTGGTAAGCATCCCGGTGTGCAGTGCTTCAGGCGCCAGTCCAAAGTCAGCATGAATAAGTATTCCTGAACGAGGCCGGCCTGACCGGCGCTCACAGCTGCAGTGAGCGAAAAATAGACAAACAAGAGCTGAATTCATAACCCCGCGTTTTTGGTGGGATCCGACGTCGATTCAGTGCTAAAAGTTGATTATTTTGCACTGATTGTAGTGAACAGAGCTTACGTGTGAGTATAGGAGCGCACATTCGAAATGCATTGCAACATCTTCATCCCTGGCATCTGATTTGATGAACCCTCCATAAAGACTTGCACCACCACAAAGGCAAATAAAAACGGAGATAATAGGGAAGTAAAAATAACTCAGGAAATTGCTGTTTTCGCAACATGAATCATGGAGTCTCAGCTTTTTCTCTGCCTGGGGCAGAGATGGATTTAGGAAAAGAAGAAAAAACAAAAGTCTCTGGGTTGATTACTGGAGTGCTGTTAACAGTTATTCACTTGCAGAACTAATGTAATGACAATTAGTGTTTTTCTTAGCTGCCTTCATAATTTATTATTCCTTCTACTGTGCTGCTGGCTCATTTTAATTTTAATCATGTTTGCCTTAATGGGCTGCAGCTCTGTGACGCTGAGGTTAAATAGTCATTTAAAGTAATTACAGAGTAGAATTAGAGAAAATTAAACTATTAGTGTTCCTATGAAAGGAAGTCAAGTCGTGGTGTAGCTCGGGGACATTTTCGTCCAGTTGCAACCATGTGTATTGATAAATTCATGCGACCAGTAGGTGACTTCCAAACGACCTTCATTAAATTAGATTACTTTTTAAATACCAATCCATCAAATTATTACACTTTCGACGCTTTAGTATTTGTTTTTTGTTCATAAAATAGTTCCAAAGTCATATCCTATTGGAAATATTTCATTATTTCTGTTTTTGTGTTTCTATTAGTCCATGTTACTTCCCTCTCTCTCACTTTATTACAAAAGAGAAAACTGGACTAAATTAAGCATCTTTTTCACAATATACTATTTTATTTGAACTACACACATCCTCTGGAAGAGCGGCAAGCAAAAAGATTCTTTCATTGGAAGTTAAAATAATAATAAAAAAATACCACACATATCCCACACTACAAAAAAAAGAAAAAAGGTTATTGCCCTGTAAAGAAACATTAAAAAGTGTACAAATTTGAAGAAATCTGCTGCAAATCCAGACTTCAGAAATCACTCAAACAGGACCAGTGGGCCGAAACATCTGGAAAAGCAACACGTTATTCCTCCATTTAAAGAAACTCAAGGTCAGGTGAAAAACTGAGGCAGGACTGGAAAGGGTTAAATGACATCCACGACTCGTCCAGGAGGTCGTAAACAAAACCAGACAAACATCTAGAACCCTGCAGGCGTCGCTTACCTCAATTAGAGTCAGTGATCATGAATCATCAGCACAATGAGCCGCCTCACATTTACCAAAAACCATTTAGATGACTTTTGGAAAAGTTTGTGGGCTCTTTAGACCAAAATTAACTTTTGAAAATTTGCGTTACGTCACATACGTCATAAAATGAACACATTAGTTTAGAAAAACACCTTATGTTAAGACAAACATGGTAGTGGCGGTGCGGTGATGATCTTGGGCGAACCTGGACGATTTCCTGTATTTGGTGGAACCATTAATTTATTTTTCTTGCTAACAGAAAATTCTGAAGTTCATGACAGAATGACTGAACAATTTTAATGAGGGTTCTGGTCTAGTCAAAGCCTCGTCACATGATTCAAGGGAGATGTTAAGCAATCTGTCCATGATGGAAAACCTTCTGCTGCGTTTGAATTGAAACAGTTCTGCCAAGGAGAGTGGGCCAAAGTCAGTTTTTGAAGTAACTGCTTGCAATTTAGCTAAATTTGTCTTTTTGTTTCCATTAAAATTCTCACACACATCGACCTCTGACACGTCTGAACCCGCCTGCTTGTTACAGCTTTATCTTCAATCAGACGAAGCTTAACCTGTGGCTCCAGATGGTGCCTGCTAATGATGGATTATTCCTGCAATTGGTGGATTATTTTCTGTCGGTTATCAGCAGAGGAGGAATCGAGAGAAATATGGCTGAAGAGTCTAAATTTAGAGTGACCACTGAAAGCCCTTAAGGTGTGCTCGTTTTACTCCTGAACTGAATATAAATGTGTTTCCTTTGCAGTTTTGCGAAATACACTAATTGCGATCCAGTCGAAAAACCACCTCATTCAAAAACCTTTTTTAGCAAAAAATACGTTTTTCCAAAATTGCCGTGTTCCCATTAAGCAAATTCATTTTCGTAATTCTAGTTTGCACAATTAAAGTCAGCGATTGAAATGAATGAGAACATGTGAGGAAGATAATGATGACTGATGCACTCCCTTTTTAACAGAATTTTCCTAACAATGACGTTTTATTATGTGTATTTTGTTGCAAATGGCCCTTAAAGTTTGGTCGGGTCAGTCACCATCAGTCTGAGACTTTGTATTTAACACAGCAGACTTCTCTGTACTCTTTTCTTTAATCCTGGCAGATCTGTTTTTAAATGCTGCAAAATTAAAAGGGCTCAACCAAATCCTTCGACTTGCTATAGATGTTGCTCTATTACAGCGGTGCTGCCCTCTCGGCTTCCATTGGAAGCACCTGTATAAATATCCTCTGTCGTTTTGCTCCATACTCTCCTCCCTGATCTCCTGTACACGGCTCAGTTTCTTCTTCTCCTCTCCTGTTAATGAAAGCAGTAATCCAGCACCTGAGCGGCCTGTTTGCACAACCGATTCTTTCGCCTTTCATGGCCCTCCCGGCCCGACCGTGTTTTTTTTCTTGGGCCGGACTCCCCACAGATCTGAGGCTCGCAGGTTCCCTCCTGCCATTTGATGTGGTTTGTTCGAGGGGTTTATTCAGGTGTGGCAGTTTTTTCAAGGAGCGGCGCTCGCAGACGCCCGGGCCTCTTGACGCGCTGCGTCCAGGTGCTGGAGCTCCGTCAGGGAGCCCACTGTTCCGGAGCGTGGCGAGAATAGAGGGCTTATTGATGAAACTCGTCTGCCGGTGCTCTGTGGTTTCTGCTCTCTTGCGAGCAGAAGCAGGGAGGTACGGCGGAGCAGGGCGTCGACCTGCTGCACGGGAGGAGGGGTTAGCGAAAAGTGGAGCTGTGACATCCGGTCCCACCAAAGAGGAACTTATATCATGATACGTGTTGGGGTGTGTGTGTGTGTGTGTCTTCCTCAATCCGAGCCCACCCTGGGTAAGTGGCTGCCCCACCTGTGTAAATGAGCCCCTTTCTACGTCTGAAAGCAGACCCCGCAGCAGCTTAAATACTTCACCTTACTTCCTTTTAAGAATATACCCACTCGTGTCTGGGTGGCAGTGTTTAAAAGAAATTTTTGCTTGTATTGTGGTCTGGAGGAGAATCTGTCAACAAGACAATTTGTAGTTTGTCACTCCACAAAGTTGAAAGCCATTGGCAAAAAAAAAAAAAAGAAGAAAATACTCGGAAAAGATATTCTGGTCAGATGAGACCAAAACTGAATTTTCTGGCTTGCTCGCAAAACGTGACACATGGCGGTGGTGGTGGCATCATGCTGTGGGAATGTTTTTGGTTTTAGCAGTGACAGAAAAGCTGATCAGGGTTGATGGGGAAGATGCATGCGAGGTAAGGCGCTCCTGGGCTCGGCCGTAGCTCGGCTCCGTCTACGGCGTTTCCTGAAATGCTCAATCTTCATCTTGTGAACGTTGCACCCAGTGAGGCTCACGTCAAGCTCGGCCTTCCCCGGCATTCGGTGAGAAACTGACAGAGTCCAAATGTTTGCGTTCAACAAGGACCTGATGAATCTCTCTCTCTTTTATTTTTCTACTTCCCTCTGTATTATGGTGCTTTGAGCACATTCCAGTACCAGCTGCATGGTGACATCAGAACGTCCCGCGTAGTTACAAAACGGAGGCCGACAGACGTCAGATTTGCTTTATTTTTTGAAGTCTGAATCGTGGGAAATGATTCACATCCCCTACTGTTTATATAAAAAGCTGGTAGAAACGTACCCATCAAGCTGTT
>CAEFZY010041112.1:0-28966 GCA_903066815.1 Brachyrhaphis roseni
GTCTGATGGACGATGGATCGAGAGGGCTCGCCCTGCTCAAACGGATGTCAGCTGGAGTAGGAACTCTGATTGGACACTAAGGTAAGCCCCACCACACTGTGTTCCGTCAGGTGCCCGTTTTGTTTTTCCTGTTTCCTTTGGGCTTACATTCTTAGCACTTAGTGTTGCGGCCCTACTCTCCCGTAACCAGAAATAACAAAAATAAGAACGAGCCAGGGTGAGGGTAGCGGTACGTAACAATATATATATATGTATTGTTGAGACGTTTACTCAAGACACGCACAAAATACATGCACCACACAAACTACTGACACATGACATTCCTCACAAAAGTCTTTACTTTAAG
Organism: Brachyrhaphis roseni; assembly: GCA_903066815.1. Taxonomy (NCBI): domain Eukaryota; kingdom Metazoa; phylum Chordata; class Actinopteri; order Cyprinodontiformes; family Poeciliidae; genus Brachyrhaphis; species Brachyrhaphis roseni. Next base: position 347 of record CAEFZY010041112.1, read on the forward strand.
ATTGAAACTTTGTAGAAACCATGACGCATGAGACTCATCACAAAAGTCTTTTGTTTTCTAATGGAAACTTTTTGTAGAAACGAAACTTAACGTTTAGTTAACATAGAGCATCAGATGACCATTAGGCGGACCTTAAGTGACGTGAAACATCAGCAGACCAAGAGGCGGACCTTAGTTTATAAGCAATGAATCTTCCGTGTTTTGACGAGATGCTGTATAGATTCGGACACATTAACATTCACTTGAGCCTGTAAGGGGTAAGCGTCTTCATTCTGTTGCAGCGCTGCAAAGAATAAAAAGTGTAAAGTCTGAATATTTGTGTTGACTGATTTCCTGCACGTGTAGTCACATGGTTCCGGTCCGTCAGTGAATTAAGTTTCACAACAAGGTCAAGGTTCTGGTGGAAATAAAAGCCAGTGTGTTAACATGTATTTAACGGTTAAATATGCAAACATGACAAGAAAAACTCTTTGAATTCCTTTAGAAGATATTTACAAAAAAACAAAACATAAATTCAGTTTTTTGAGAGAGTCATGTTTGACTCTCAATGGACACATCAGGATGGCACTTTCAGTGCTTTCAGTTTGAAGGTTTATCAGATGATGGCATGACAGATAAGTGTTCTAGGGCTGAATCGATTCCTCGAATGATTCGAGTACCTCGATTATTAAAATTCCTCGAGGAAAATTGATCGAAGCTTCATTAAATTATATTTTATTATTTAGCGCACCATGTTCCGGCTCTGTCATTACTTGCGTTGTGCAGAACTCTGACTTCCGCCTGAGTTGTTGACGAAAGCCAACCGTTAGCAGCATAACGTCCAGTTTTCAAGTTCGGCCTGGGAAGATTTTATTGATTGATGATAATGTTTGGGTCTTTGTCATTTTTCGGGGGACCAATAAGCATCCTTAAAATGACTGGCGCGATGCCTGGAGTATGGTAGTCTTTTCTCCTCCCGGAGCTGCTGCCTGGTGGCCGGTGTTTTAAGCGAGCGGAGGGGAAGAGCGCTGCAGGTGTATTTATACAAGTGAGCAGGTAGACTGTATACTTAGAAAGTGAGCTATTGTTACAAGTAAATTTTCTAAACATAGAAAAGTTATTGTTAGGAAAGCTCAACTGAAAAATGTAACTGATTTTGATATGTGATAGTAACACTGCTATGTTAGATTTACCAATGTTTTACTTTATCATTTTTTTACCCGATAGTTAATCGCAAGAATAATTGATAGATTACTTGATTACTAAAATATTAGTTGACAACAGCCCTAAAGTTTTCCCCTGTTTCTTTACGCAGGAAGAGCTTCTCAAATCACGCCATGATGTAAATTTGGACATAAAATGCTGAAGTTACTTCTCTGTGGAATTGAAATCAGGTGTGCTTTTAACCACACAAGCCAGCACAGCTGCTTTCTTCAATTATTAGTCTAAACAGCTTCGCAAATTGAATTAGTTTTTTTTTTTTTTTTTATCTGTTTGTAACCCTCTTGTAAAAAACCCTATAGAAATGCAAATTTTAAATGAATGAAAACATAAGTAATACAAAAAGCATTGTTGTTCTCTCCTAGGACTTTTGAAGTCATTTTTAAGATGCATTTTCTAATATTTGAAGAGAAAGTAAGAAAGTAATCAACTTAAAGTTTTCCACTCTGGAAATAGAAAAAAATGTAAGAAAGGTGTTTTATAAAGGTGTATGTAAAAAAAACCAAACAACAACAACAACATGAATACGTGTTTAGCTAAAGTTAACCAGAAATAATTGGGATATTTTAGTTTTAACTAGTACAGATGCCATCTTGCAGCAATGGTATAAAATGCTACAGCAATAGTTCTGTGTAGTTACCTCAAATTCAACATATTTGGGCCCAGCATGACTGACAGTACAATCTATATGTGGTAATTTATAAACCATAATGGTTATTCGTCATCCAGTCATCTGTGGTGAGACCAGATGTTTTCCAGGCTTAGCAATTTGTAGAGCAAATCAAGTCCAAATGCCAAGTCACCACCAATCAACAGAGCAAAGACGCAACAAATGGAAAGTCGGAGAGACAACGGCACATTTCTGCTCAATAAGATACGGCTGGCTAAGCTAAATGTAACGAAGCGGAGTTGTAAGGCACATTAAATGTCACATCGCAGCAGCTTGATCAGTGTGGTCTCAAAATTTTCAAAAGACTCTCTGATAATACATACACAGCTTGTTATACATGATCTGCTTGTTGATGGTTACAATAAAACCCCGTGGGAGTGTTTATTTTGTTTAAATGCTCTTCCACTGCTTCTTAAAATGTGGAGGGGAAACTCCAATTTGTAAGGGTATTATATTACAAATTACTTTTGAAGTTGGTTTTATATGGTATACTTAGGCATGTAAAAAGCAATAACTAGATCACAGTTTAAAACTATAAATAGTGATGTTCCACGTGGCTTTCCAAGTTAATTGTAATTCTTTAAAACTTTATTTTTTCCAAGGATTTTTTCCCCTGAAAATATTATTTATTTTATTTTTATTTTTTGTTATTCCAGATAGTAGCTGCGTTTTGCCAAGAGATGAACAAGCACACAAATACCATATTAATTACATGTAACAGTGTTACATGTAATTGATCGTAACACACCACCACAGAACAATAAAATTCACACCTTCAGAATTAAATTTTATTTATTTATAGCCTATATTTGCACACTTATACTAAACATAATAAAAGTTTGAAATTAATTTCAAATATGATGAAGCTTTAAAATTTATCCAACACTTCCGGCTCCTGTCTGTCTATCTGCCGGATAGACTGACTACTGGCTGCAATCAGGTGTGAAGAAAAACTAGAGATGACAGTGCAAAGTAGAGGGAGAGAAAAGGTGACAGAAAGATACTTAAGAGGGTTAAGTAGAATGCATTTTTAGTTCAAGCCTGTCTAAACGACCCTAATGTTTACATACGTTGCATTTGAACAACAAATGCAATATATAGTTTTACCATCATGCATAATGTCTGAGATATAAGGCTCCCTAATCATGCTAGTTAATCAGTAGCGTTCTTGTCTCACAGACCACCATCAGTGTTTTAACAAATCCTAGAGGAAACCCTTATGCATTTCCATTTTTTGCCATGATTCTACTTATTTTTTTGCTTTTAAAATTGAAGTTTGTGTCATAAATGTGTTCCCTGTGTTCTCAGAGGAGTGACGGTGTTGGTCCCAGACCTACAGGGAATAGATCATGGCCCTGACTAACTCCAGTGGAGACCCGCTGTTGCTCAGCAACGGTGGACACCATCCTTTCAGCGCCAGTGGAAATGCTCCTTCAGCTACCAGTACAGAAGACCGCAGCCACCGGGACCCCCTCTCTGCTGCTTGCAGCTGCGACCTCCTCCCAGCTGAGAGAGACGGAGACATGGCGGTTAGGAACGGAGCCGTGAAGCTGCAGCAGGGAGCCCACGTCCAGAGAGCCAGCAGGCCCGTCCAGAACGGTGGGCTGGTCAGACTCAACGGCTCGTTGAGGAATCTCCCACCATCACCAGCTGCATCTCCGTCTTCTGCCGTCACAGACTCCCAGAAGCCAAACGGACTCCACCTGGCCTCCACCCTGTCACCGACAGCGCCTTCTGCTCTCTGCTGCCCCCACTGCCACTTTCACACCACCCTGTGCTGCCCCTGCGGACAGCCGGACTGCCCACTTGTCCGGAGCCCTGCCACCAGCCCTGGGCCATGCTCCAGTCCACAGCCAGGTAGCACCTCCTCCTGCCCCTGCTGCCTCTCCACCTGCACATACTCTCACCATCTTCCTCATCACCAAGCCTCCCCGATGTCTCTGCATCACCAACGCTGGCAAGAGCACCTGCAGAGCCAGATACATGCTTCTGGGATCAGGTTGGTGCTCTGTCTGTTTGTCTTGAATGAATGCTGCTTACGAAGCCTGGAGATGTGCCTTTCCAAGGTCTAAAGAAGTATTTTGGAAAAAATGTAAATATATGTTTCTTGCAAAAATAATTTTTGGAAAAAGAAGTCTTAACCTATTATTTCATATATGTGTATTAGATACATTTCCCTACCGTTTGGATATGGTGGGGAAAATAAACAACAACCACGCCACTACAACTGCTCTGCTTCAGTTAAACATCCTGTGGTCCTCATAGCATCACTATAATTAATATAGAACCATAAATGGCAACAGGATAGGAATTGACTTTGGTTGGCACAGTTTTACTTATTGGATCGATATGTTAAAAAATAATTAACATCAACCGATGCCAATGTCTATATATCATTCATTCTTTGTTTTATCCATTATCTATTCACCCATCTGTCCTTTTGTCTGTCCAATATCATTAATCCAGCCATCTGTCCAGATTGCATGTTGAAGCCCTGATCACTCTAGAATTGTACGCAGCATATTCAAAGGGAACTTTCTGGATCTGGGTTGAAATTTTTTTTTTTAAAACTGGATTAGAAATAGTAGAGATTTGATTAGTCGACACGACAAAGGTGTTGTAGCAACAATAATGACCAACTAAGAGTATAAAAGACAGGCCTGGGAAGTCTTGCCACTTAAACACCTCCGGATGTTCATGTTCCTTTATAACGTATCACACATGCATTCTTTCAGTCAGAAATTACAGTAGGAAGTTGTTCCAGTCATTAGGAACCAATCATTCGAAGCAATGGAGGAGAATACAAACAGAACCCTATCATGCTTTGTCACAGCTAACTGCTCCTAACACTTCCAGTTCAGCTGATGAAAATGATCTGAAGATCATGATTCCTTCACCTTGAATTCAGCCCTTCTTAAACACCATCAGTGATTCACATGTAATCATTTTTAGCTTATTTGGCTGCAGCGATCATGAAGGAGTTTTTGAGAGCGATACCAAGCTGGTGTGTTCAAAATGTTAAGATGCAAAGAGAAGCAACAAACAGTTTGCTCATTCTTGTTAGCTAAGTGGAAACTCCCACATGAGCTGTGTGTAAACATGTGGCAACTATGCCTTTTCTGTCTGAGGTGGAATTCTGGACACATTTTTTGGTAAACCTCTGCTCTTCTGATCCCTTTTTTTGTTTTTAGTGCATCGGTTCTTTCAATTTGCTGTCTGAACCACAGCCCTCCTATCATCCTATTTTAACCCTCTTTAATGCCTCTCCTGATCACTTGTATGAATCCTGAACAGTTTTTACTCATGTCACACTGCTTTTCATTATTGCGGGGACACACTGACTTTCCTGAGAACGTTCTCCACACCCCAAACCATTAAGCACGTCATATAAGAGAGTGGGGCATTGTGGGTGGTGCTAAAAGATGAGGTTTGTGTAGCCGCTGTGGGCACATGCCCCAGAAGCTGGTGTGCTCACGTTAAAGCCTGGGTGGGCAAAACTGGATAGTGTTGCTTCCATTCAGATGCGTCTGTTGACCTTTGTGGGGGGGGGGTTTCCACTCTCTACCTTCATGTTTTCTTCCACTCTATTAACACTCACTCAATCTTTGTTTACTACTACGTCAGAATGGAGAGCAGATGTAGGATTGGATGATTCTGTCTTGATTCTTCTCATTTACCAGATGAGGCTTTAATGACCCAGCCTGGGTCTGTTTTAAAACTACACCACGTTCTATAGAGAGCTATTTTCTGGGTGTGTGTCAGATGAGGAGGTGTGTAGGTATTCACGCTACTTGGAATGTTCATGTTTTTCCACATAACTACAAACTTCACTGCATTTTATTGGGATTTGACATGAAATGCCACAGCGAAGTAATGGAATAATTGCAAAGTTGAACAAAAAGACGCACTCTTTTAAAAATGAGCTGAAATGAAAATGTGGGCTGATATGGATTAAAGGGGTAGTATTATGTAAAAGTGATGTTTTTGAGTTTTACATCATGTCAACTCCTTCAGACTAGCCAGCAGCAATTAGCAAACATCCGGTGGTGTTACTTCTCAGTGCAATGCTGGTAAAAATGTTGTTAAAGGGTTAATAGAGCAGCCATGTTCTGATGACTTCCTGAAGGCAGACTTTCATAAAGAGCAGGAGTTTCTTAAAAAGACAAAGGCCCAATTTCATGACATTAAATTACAAAGTCAAAATTCTTTTATGTCATATTTGACATACATAGCATTTTTATAACAACTAAAGGCAACTTCATTGTGCTTTAAAATGAATTTATGTGACTAAAAATCACATTGATGTTTTAGTCACATAATATTGCGGTTATAACCGATAACTGATATTTACCAACATATATTACATATATTTTACTGCCCTTTCAAAACATTGAAAAAAAAAACATACTGCTTCTGTGCTTCAGCTAAACTCTCCAAAATCCTTTGGTGCATCACTATCAGTATTGTATGACCAAACAAGCACCACATGACCAAGCTCTTCTCCTCCTGAAGCAAAATATTAGTTGTTTCTATCAGCCCAGTTTTATTTATTGGATCAACACGTCAAGAAATTATTAATATCAACCAATACCAATGTTAGTGCCGATTATATTGTGCATCTCTAGAAATTTGTGTGAAGCAGTCAGGGTGGGAATCAGTACTTCTAAATCAGAGACCATGGTCTTGAGCTGACAAATGGTAGAGCGTATTCTTATGGTCAGGGATGCGGTTCTGCCTCAAGTGGAGGAGTTTAGGTATCTCAGGGTCTTGTTCATGTATGAGGAAAAAACAGAGCAGGACATGGATAAACAAATTAGTGCTGCAGTGATGCGGGCTTTACTGGTCTGTCGTGGTGAAGAGAGATCGGAGCCAAAACTTGATTTACTGGTCAATCTACGTTCCCACCATCACCTTTGGTAGTGAGCGTTGGGTAGTTACCAAAATAACTAGATTGGTCATGACCCAATCCCGACCCACTGCAGCTCCAATGAGTTTCCAGTCCATGACGAATGGATGTTTTACTCCCACATAAAATCCAAATAAAATGCCATGAAGACTATGGAGTGACAAAATGTGGAACAATTTCAGGGATATGACTACTTTTACAAGACTCTGTCTACATCGGCCTTTTTTTTCACCTTAAGACCATATCTCTGTTTTACTTCAGTTTTCCACCCCTTCATTTATATCCTTAAAGAGCTTTGTAGAGGTGAAACATATCTTACACATACGTAAACCAAGACTGCATACTTTTATTCCACTCCTGGTCATTTTGGGAGTGAACGGTCATAGTAGATGGCATCAGGTATCAGCCTGATCTGCCTCAGAGCTGTGATCTGCCAGATTAGTCCAGGGATTATGTCTATGATCACAGCTTTCCTGTTCCTCTCTTACACCCTGAGAGTGAGACGTTGAAACATTAGCTCTCTAGGGATTAATCTGTGTTACATTTCAGACCTGGTGGGGGATTTTTACGCCCCGGTCCCCGCCTCACAAAATGGTAATCCATTTAACGAGATTATCCTATGCTTGGTTTCCTAATGTTTCTATTTTGAGAGCGATCAAAGACTTGTAGCATAACCCAAATTTATGAAAAAAGTTTAATCACCACTCTTCCCCTGACCCTCCTTCTCTGATTCCAGATATCTGTTAAAAACATTAGGAGCAAGTTTGTCTCAATTGTGGGACGATCTATTACAGGCATTTTCTGTAGACAGTGTTATTAATGTACCAGCAGGTTTAGAGATTTTAGCCAGAGTAGTGGAGAAATTGGTGAAATCCCAGTTTCACCTCTCTATTTTAGCTGAGCAGCTCTTAAGCCAAATGAGTAAATACCAAAGGTTGGTATTTAGCACCTTATTATTGGTCAATGAAAATGAGCTTTTGGAAGACAATTACTCATTTACTGCAGATAAATGCCCAAAGGATGCAGTGCGAGTGTTAACCTGGAGTAAAGAATGCAACCGTCTGCCGTAGCTACAGCCGTGTCGCGCACACAGATAGTAACAGCAGTCCAGAACCAGAGCTTTGTAACCAGAGACCAAGTATAAAACAAATTATGTGGCGCCTCAGGGCACCTGAAATTAAGCCAACCTGCTTCTACCTGCACTGTTGACCCTGCCGGAGTTGCCATGGCGCTCCCTGACACTCAGGCATCCAGGGTCACGTTGAGTATTTAACCTCTCCCTTTCAGACTCTGCTCTCCTGGAGGTAAATGTTTATGTCCTGTTCCCCAATGCCTCCCACAACAGCCCCAGTTGTTTATGGCAACCATGGGTTTTAGTTTAACTTCATGCCTTCTCAAAATACTAAATAATATTTTTAAAAAAACATGTTTTACTCCCTTATTGGCGCCTTCTCAGGAAGACATCAGTTTTCTTAAGTTGAATGTGTTTGAATATTGAATACAGGTTGTTTTTTTTTCATTCTGGTTGCTATGATGTTACTAAGCTGCATCAAATCAAGAACACAACCATGTTGCAATTATTTGACAGTTATTTGAGGGACCATTTGTTAAATAAAGCCGTTTGGCAGGTATGAGCTGTTCTGTTGTGAAAAGAAAAATCAGATTTCTGTGATGCAAGAAGATATTGGAACAGCTTTGAAATGTTTTCTCTCTTCTTATTTCTGTGAATTGTCATTAATTCATCATATTAGGAGCAGGGGTCATATCACGCCACATTCAATTGGGAGAGACTCTTTTACATCATACAAGATGGCCAGTGAGCTCATCCCCTTGTGAGCTTTCAGCATACATTATTCTCATGGTGGAATCACATTTATCTCAGATCATAATAAACATAAAGACCATGGAAGTAATAATGATAGAGTCTGTTGAGTTTTTTCTATAATTTTAAAGCCCCTCATTTTGCTGTGTTTCCATTGGCCACAAAATTGCGCAAATTGGAATCACAAAAATAACTACACTTAATGGAAACACAGCTAATTATTTTCTCGCTAAAACGTTTTGCGCTAGGATGAGGTGGTTTTCCAGCCATATAGAAATTTGTGTATTTAGTAAAACTGCAGTGAAAGCACTTTTTTGCATCAGACCAGTTTGCATACAGCCGCAACACGTAGCTGGCGCCACCAGAGGTCTCACGGCATCGCACAGTTCATCAAAAGTTGAGTTTATCATTCGAAAGTGTTGAATCCACAGCTCTTCTGTAAAAACGTCGACTACAAATTCCCAGAAATGTCACATACATACCCACTTCCAAATACAAGGAGCTTGTTGCTCCAACACCTGAAAAAGATGAGTTTAATTAAATTTCTTATTTAATGGAACCATTGCAATTGGGAAATTGTGTTTTTCCAACATTAACAAAATATTGAAAAAGGTTTGCACACATTTGTAAGGGAAACACAGCAAATGAAAATGCTATGAATTGCTAACTTTGAGTCTTCTCTCAGTAACAGCATCCACACTTCTTGTAGGCTGACCAAACAGCCAGAACTTCATTTAGTAGAAAAAAATTTCTTTTTTTACCCGGAACATTGTCTGATTTCCTTCACCAGTCATTCCGTTGCCGTTTTCTAAAGTTCAATTTAAAAAGGTCTATTAAGTTCTACTTCCTTACCTGTTTCAATTGCTTCTTTTCACAAGGCAAGGTTTTATTGCCTGACTCGCATGTTGTTAAAGTCAGCTGAAATGAGACGACTCCATCTGAGAAAGGCGTTGTGTGTGTATTTATGTGCATGTCTTGAGACTCCAGGGGCAAGTGGAAGGCCTCTGTGAAGGATAGGGAGGAGATTTACAGACATCCTGCAGGTCTCCTCCTCCCATCCTCTCTGCACCGTAGGAGGAGAAGCACAAGGTTAGCCTGGGATACATTTGAAGACATCTTCATACCAACAAGATAATGGATAGTTTTGTTGGGTTTGTCAAAGGAAGTACAAATTTCCTCCCTTTGCTTTAAAAAATACAATTTTCTGCGGTCTATATAAGCCCTGCACCTTCTTGAGTTGTTGTGCACAGCAGCTTTTATATCCTTTTATCAAACTTAGCCACCATTAGTCTGAGATAAGGGAACTTACTCATCTCTTTCAGACTGGTAGACAAGTTCTGCTTTCAGTGCTGCTCATCAAATGGCTTGATCATGTGATCATTAGTAAATGTGACGACCTTCATAAAATGTCATTTGATCATGATGCGTTCTATTTTGGTCAGCATGTAAAGGAAAACTAGCTATAAAATGTTAGTACATGCAAAGCAATTAATCTAGAAAGCAATAGAACAACGTTTTCTCTGTTTGGATCTCAGTTTACAGTTAACTCCCTGAAATATGTTATCAGCAAAATATGAGTGAATGAGTCATTAAATCAGAATGAATTTGCTCGCTTTAGTCTAAATCAAACAAAACTTTAGTGAAACTAAAGACCATGGCTGTGTGCATCAATTTGGATATATGTTTAGAAACTTGAGGCAGTTCTGCAAAAATGTTTCTCTCAATGAAAACCCATACTGTGTCATTGGTGAATAGATTAATAGTGATTAAATATTTCTTAGTTGTACTTTAGAGCTTCTAAGATTTCATGACCACACATGGCTTGATTTTAGCTAAATATTGGAGGGAGTCTATATCAGCTGAACCAGTCTAACAATGGCTGTGGTGTCCTTCTTGTCCAAATACCTCTTCCTTTATGCAGATGCTGCAGGATGCATTGTGTAACCATATGCGTTCACCTGAAGCTGTCCTGGCGTCGCAATGACGTGCTTAAGCATTCAGTTTTTTCTCTCCTTAAATTAGGTCATAAATTAACAGAAAGATGAAGTTCCAGCATCCTTAATCGAGTCAGACTCTTCTATGTCCGCATCTCGCTGCGATTTTGTCTCCCATATTTGTTGGTTCACTTTTGCTGTGGCAAAGCTTCCTGAAGTCATTTCTACAAAATTATTAACTGCCACCTTCTTTGTGGTGTTTGTGAAATACAGTGGGAACTATCTCTTTATTATCAAGTTCCAATAAACCTAAAATATTCAACTCCTTCAAGTTTCACCACCTGGAAGGTGGTGAAACCATAGATCTTTCAGCTGATCTGTGGTGTCCTTAGAAGACCTAGTGATCTTACCAAATTTGAGTCTGAAATGTTTATATTTTTATGTGGGCTGGCAAATTCAGGTATGATAAAGATTTATTAGCCACACACGAAGAACTCGTCAGTAGGTAGATTGTCTTTCGGAGATGAAATGTTGCTTTTGCCTAGACTTGTGTCTAGTTCTTGGTTTACAGAGATGTGTTTGTGTAATGATAAGTCAATGACTCATTGAGCTTTGAAATGGTTTGGGCTTTGAAAGGGGGAATTTACAGAGAAGTAAAAATGGTTCTAAATGCAGCATGAATCAACAACCTTTGTTTTTGAGGTTGTGGGGTGCTATTATATAATATAACTCTTTGGTGTAAGTTTATTTAATAGTGACCTTGTTTGTTCATGAACAAATGAGCTGTAGAAATGAACAGGATGTGAAAGAAGACAACACTAAAACCCCAATGCCTCCACCTCTGCATGTCTTCTGCACCCACCTTCTACTTTTTAGACAGTTCCTTAACGGGCCGATGATTTCATCTGGAAGTCTTATTTACATGTTGACTTTTAGTGACATTACTTCCCTCGCACAGGATTTACCCAGTCACAGTTTGTAGAATGCCTTTCTAATGTATTCCGACTCCTTGAGCTTTTGCCTATTTTGATCACATTCAAACCGCAAAGAAGTGAAGTCTGCTCCACCTAAATATATGCAAAATATAGTTCTTATTGTATCTGTACACCTGTTACATTTAATAATGTAATACTGACAAAATAGTGCACCAGTTTCAATCCTATTTGTAAAATGTATTTAATTTTCTCTAGCATGCACTATCATTTAAAACCCTCCAAAAATCCATTGACTTTTGTGGTTGCAATGTGCCAAACATGAAGTAGTTTGCTTTAAAACTTCAAATTTGTCCGGAAAAGCCACGGTTTTCGGTTTAAATCCAAGACTGAGAGGTAAGAGGCTGAAAGCAGGCCAGATGAAGATGTCACACAGAATGACAGCTTGCAACCATTGGCTGCAGCCCTCAAATCCTGACTGTCTGCTTGGAATTCGTGCACGCCCGTATTTCACCTCGAGGAATTCAAGGCAGTGGCAGGTGCAGACAGAAAAGGCCATGCTCACCAGTAGCTTCAGTCATCCCAGAGAGCTCCATTAACACACACACTTTAGCATGAACACATGTTGCTATGAGCTTTTTTCCTGCATTTAGTGGCTGAATGAAAGCTTATTTGGAGGTAATTAAATAACACAAAATTCTGAGAAGGCTGACATTTGGCAGAAGCACAAACCTACAGACTGAAACAGATTGGACATTTCCGATGCCTTTACTGTCTATGCCTAGTGGGTTTCCTCTATGAGATAGCAAGAGGAGGGATTCTCCAGCGGAAGAGAATTTAACCTGTGTGTATTTAAAGTGTTTGGTCCTGTTCTTGTGTTTATGGGAGGCCTGTTAGAAACCTGATGCCCTATAAATCACTGTTTGTTGCTTCAGAGACAACTGACCAGGTTTTGCAGCTTTAACCTTTAAATGCCGATCAAGAAGCTTTTTATAAAAAGTACTTTATTTTGACAGTGTTTTAGATTTATGGTATGTTTTTGTGTTGGAAATCATCAGCCCTTGTTGGTCATATCTTACAAAATGTTGGCAGATTTAGTTTTTCCACAATTTCTGTCTCTGTGTACTAATTTACAGCTAAAGTTATTTTTGTAGATGGCTTTGCTGGTCAAATACTGACTAAAACACTACTGATATTTGTCACTTTACTGTAACAGTTTAATGTAAAAGTTAAGAAGTTCACATCCGCTCAGCATAAATGCCTTGAGTTTTGGACTATTAGTGATGAATTTCTATCCTGTTTTTGAGATCAGTTACTTGTTGGAGTTAACTGTAGATGTCCTCTAGTCCACAGAGGGTCATTTATATACAAACACCCCCACTGTTATTTCGCACGTAAACATTGAGTTGTGTGGCTCAAAGTGTTGAAGCTAATGGCAACTAGCTGCTAACATACCTTTTCTAGCTATCTAGCTTTGTTCCCTCTGTCATGGGCATAAAGCCAGATTCAAGCTTCATTGTAATGCAGCAAGTTCCCCCAATCATCCCCTACATTTACAGTTTTCTTGGTCCTAAATTTCACTCAAGGCAGCAATAAAAAAATGTCTTAAGTTTTAAATTTGACTTGCAGATGCCCTGCACACACAACATCCTTCAGATCAGCCTGGACATAATGGGGTGTCCTGGTCATGTAACACTAAAACAAAGTATTTTAAGTTAAAATATCAATAGTTGATATTGATAACAATTGTTGTTATTTGACATGATGTCAGTATGCCTAAGTGCAGCACAGGATCATAGAGCTGAGCATCGTCAGGCACCAGCTCTCATTTGCTCCTCTTGCTTCTCCCCTCTGTCAGCACAGTGCTGAGTGAGCGGCTAGTGGTCGGTGTTTACCTTATTAATTAGCCCAGTGATCCAGAAACACACTGCTCCTGGTAAATAGACTGACAGCTAAAGGAGAGCAAGAGAAAGTTGGGACGGAGGGGCAGAGCGCAGACGAGTGGCGATTGAGGGAGATCGGAGGGTCTCAGACGAAAACCGACACGGCTGCTTGTTGGCTGATAGATTATAGAGCCTCGTCAGTCAACACCATCCTCCTCCATTACCTTCCTTCCATCTTCCTTTTTCTGCATTTCTTTTTTCTGTACCATACTGTGTGTTTTGCTTTCTCACACATCACTTCACAAACTTCAGATATATTCAAATGCAGCTAATTCCTATTGCCCCAATGGATTCTTCATCAACCTTATCTTTTGTTCACCCGTCCTCAAGTATTCTGTGCATCTTTCCAATTGGCTGCAGCAAATTCCCATTGGAAGTGTTGCACAGCGAAATTCAAACCAGACCTTTAGCAGACAAATAGATAGGCTTGACAGCACCTCTCTAAATCCATTCCAAGTGTTTTTTCCCCTCTCCTCCATGTTGGGCCATAACTTTGTCCTGAGGTCTGCAGTTCAAGGCCATACAAGGAAAGTTAACCGACTGCACAATGAAAAGACTTGCATTCCCAACACACTTCTTCCTTGGCCATCAGTTCAAAGGCAAGCAAGGCAATAGGGAACTTATTTAGTTAATAAGTTAACTGACAGGAAATTGGAATCAGACATGTTTTTCTAGGTCACTTCTGACCAGTAGAGAAAAATCTGATTCGTTTTTTTCCCCTTAACAAGCATGTATTGTGATGTACTATTTTTTATTGTGAGGTTAGTGGCTGTTTGATGCAAAAATGGGCAAGGTCTAGTAATTACTTTGTTTTCTGCGCTATCGAGGATTCTGCTGCTGTGAGTGATATGGACTTAAGATTTTATCATTATATTCTGGAACTATAGTGATAATACTTTGATTCCCCCGGGGGATCAATAAAGTATCTATCTATCTATAACTATAATAGTGGTGTTAAAAAAAACCTCACTTCTTCTCAGTCTTTTTTTTAGGGAATTGTATGGTCGAGAGCGCATTGCACAGCTGTTATACCACAATAAACACAAATGCTGCTCCTTGAAAAAGATTTTAAAGGAGAGCAGTTTCATAAAGAACAGTTTTATCACTAAAATGCACACAGTAATTGCATTCAATGTTGCAATTTATTGATATTTATTAATGCTCTCATGGAACCAACAGCGGAGAAAATAAAAAAAAAAATCTGACAAAGCTGTGAGTTTTTGGATTTTTCAATATCATTCACTGGAGTTGAAATGAAATCGTGATAAATCTAAATTCTTACAATACATTTTTCAAACAAAGCCTAACCCAAAGTTGTATTGTAGGGGAAATTTTCAGAATGATTTCACCGCTTGTATTTCTCTGCTTGGTTTTGATTTTTACTAGCTCTGACTTTTTTTTTTTTTTTTTTTTCAATATATATATATATATAGTCTTTTTTTTCTTGCTGTAGTTGATTATTTTTCACATCTCACATCTCAGATATTCCAGTTTAATGACAAATTTGGCTGCTTTTAGCTGTTAATCCAGACCCAATCTGCTCCATTGATTGAACTAAAGTTTGATTACCTAGAAGTTCTCAAGGGACTTGAACAGAAAGGTTTTTGTCTCGCTCCTCCCTCTGCCTTTTCACCCTCAGACACTTTTTCCTCTTCTGTCAACCATTTTATCCCAGATCCCTTATCTCCTGATCACCCCCTGTGATCGGGTGGCCATATCTGATTTTCCTACTTCCTCTAGCATGCGCGTGCACACACACCCCCTCTTCCACTTTTGCTATTAGCATACCGGACGCACAAACACCAACGCCCCCTCCCATCACACACCCACACATATCTCCCGCTGCTCTCTGGAGGAGTTGAAGAGAGGGCCAGATAAATCTTTAGCAGCTAAAAGCCTTCCGTGTTTGTGTGTGCATTTTGGGGTGAATACCACAATGTCACAAAGGGCTATTAGAGACAGTAGTAGATAACATTTCACTAACACTGCGCATTGGGAGTATGGGCTCTGTTGATTTTCAGAAGTTTTACATGGCCTTAACTACCAGATATGCATGATTGACAAGCAAAAGGAAAATGAAAACATTGTTTCCAAAATATTTTACCAATAAAAATCAGATGTGCATTCCACCGTCTCTACTTTAATTCTCCAAAGTAAAATCCGTTGCAACCAATTGCCTTTAGAGGTCAATTTAGTAAATCTAATCCATCCGCTTGACAATTGTCTCAGAATAATAAATGTAGAAGCAGATTTTCTGCGGTTCTACCTGCCAGTCTTCTAGGGTAAGTTTCCACCAGTTATGCAGATGTAGAGACTGACATGTTTTCCTTAACCTTCTATGTGAAATAGATCAAACTTGAATAAAGTCTGTTGATGAGAATGTGCTTTTTTTTTTTTTCTTTTTTTATGTCTTGCCCCAGATTTTCATTAGGATTTAGTACTGAGCTTTGACTGAGCCATTCCAGCACATGAATGTGCAGGGTTTCCACAAGAAAATCTGCTAAGCCCGGTGGTAGACTAGAGCAATCCACCAGGATCCCACTGAGTTCTTGTGCTGAAAAATATTAAAAGTTCTGAAATCTTAGAGGTGAATGAGGAGGAGTCATAATTTGGAAATAATAGTGAGACCAACAGCCAGGTGCAATTCAATGCATCAACTATAAACCTAGCTTAATCTGTCTTTACTGTCACTGTGTAAAAAAAAAAAAAATACTATTTAAAATAAACAACACTTAGCCTGGCGGGGCTGGTAAGTAAAGCCTGGTGGCCCGCCAGACTTGTAATACACATGGGAAACTCTGATTTATTTTATGCAAAACATTTCACTGAGGTTAATGTTCTGTATTCAGCTTCAATTACTTCCTTTTCCCTATATAACAAAATCCTCCCCACTGCATGACGTTGCCACCACCATGTTTTAGGGTGTTGACGGGAAGTGCAGGGCCATTTGTAGTTTTAGCTTTCACCATTTTAAGCATTTTGCTGTTGGGCAATTGTGATCTCATCTCACTAGAACACGTTTGCTGGCCCAATGAATAGTTTTGGGAAAACTGTAGCTTTTGCAGTTTATATGAGATTGTGGTGAATATTGGTGATTGCATCCAGTTTGATGTTCAGAGCAGATTCACAAAAGTATATTTATAACTTAGAGATGCATTTATTTAGATCTATATTAAGTATTCAGATTCATGAGAGATTTATGTTTAAAGTATTTCTTATATATATATTATTGCTTAAAATTCAATAACCTCATTCCTTTAGTGAAAACTTGATCATTTGTATCTACAGCTAAAAATATTTCTAACAATACTTCTTAATTCTGTTATTTATTAGTTTTTGGATTACCAATTAATAACTAGATATTATTTTTACAGAATTTGAGCTAGGTGAAACCAAATTTGTAGTTTTTAAAATTCTTCTTAACTTAAATTCCAAATATATAGATTTTTTAATACAGTTTTGGCTTAATTACGGTACTGCTCTGAGAACTTTGCTCTTTCAGCAAATGGTTTTTTGTGAGTCTGTGTACTGTAGTTAACAATTAATCAATGACTAAGATAGTTGTTGATTATTTCAAGAATAAATTCCTCACCATTAATCCAAGAAATTGTTTCAGCTCTGCACTGATTAAAGACAGAAACTGAAATGTAAATCTTCAGGCGTCCTTGAAGGGGTTTTTGATTAATCCTGGTCTCAGCTGTCTGTCCATTCATAGAGTTAATATCTGTACTTTGGGTGTCTGTATATTAGTAACACCAGCTGAACACTGCAGCAAAGTCTGGTGACAAGTTAGCTAGAAATGACTTTTGGCCAGCAGTGGTCCAGGACTCACACTGGAATAGACCTCTGCTGCTGAGGACAGGGTGTCCACTCTTTCTTTAAAGTCTCCACAGGTCTGTTTTTGATTGGCTGTTGCTTTGACTCCAGGAAGTAAACTTGATTTATCTCCCCCTTTCTGTTTTTCAGCCCTGCAAGGCCCTTTCGATTCCCCAAAAGGTAAGAGCTGCCAAAAACTGTTTCTTCTCTGTCAATGTTCTGGTTTTTGCGAAACTCTCCTCCTCCCCTCTTCTCCTTTGGTCCTGTCATCCATCCATCACTGCTCTTCTGGAGCCATCATTCCCCAGCAGTGACTCATGAGAGTTGGAGGAGGGAGTTGTATTTCTCCCTTTACCTGGCCTCCAGTGACTAACAGCTTGGATCACCTCATCTGTCCATTCTTCTGCAGCCTAACGTATAGCAGGAAGAGCGTTTCGGAGAAAAGATGTTTTACCGGCTGTCCATAGGGATTGGGGGGGAGACTTCCCAAAAGTCTGGATGTAAAGTAGGCTGATTAGATTTCTATCATGTTTCCAGCTATTCTGAGCTGATAGCTGATTGGCCAGTGGTTGTGCTGGGAGTGTGTACGGTGCTCATCGTGATTTGCGCCCTGGTGGGAGTCCTGGTGCCTGACCTGCCAGATTTCTCCGACCCGCTCCTGGTGAGTACAGACACATTGCGTTCTCCTTTTATAATGGTGTTAAAGGTTTCTTGCCAAACAAAGAAGGCTTTACATATCTTCAGTGGACTGTAGTTGCATTTTCATTACAAATGTTAATGGTCAACTGTGTTAATGTTCCACTAATGTTGGAAAAAAAACAAAAAAAAACATAATTTCGCAACTATGGTGTTTCCATTAAATAAGAAATGCAATTAAAATCACAGGTGAATATGTTTGTTCATGCAATACGTCATTAAAAAAACATGCAACCCTATCATTCTCCTACCATTTCCTGTTGTCTTTCCCATCTTTTCAGTCAGTACTAACTGACTGAAAAGTTAGTTAGTACTAACTTTTCAGTCAGTTGTTCATCACATGACTCAGATGATATGAAAAGTGTTGCGAAATACCCTAATTTTGATACAGCGGAGAATTCCTCATCCTAGTTCAAAAATGTGATTTTTTTTTTTCCGAAATTGGCATATTTCCATTAAGTAAATTTATTTTTAAAATTCCAATTTGCACAATCATATGGTCAATGTAAACGCAGCTAATGACATGCTGAGTTGTTTTTCTGCACTGCTGTCGATAGCATTTCAATATTTAACCCCTTCGGGTGGCATCAGCATTTTTTCATTTTCCAAAAAATTTTTCACTAAGTCTTTCTTTTTCCTGAAAGGGGTTTGAGCCTCGGGGAACTGCCATTGGCCAGCGGCTGGTAACATGGAACAACATGGTGAAGAATACAGGCTACAAAGCCACACTGGCCAACTACCCCTTCAAATATGCGGACGAGCAAGCCAAAAGGTAACCCCTCACACATCTTGAATACATCATACATATGAACTGTCCAATCATGCTGACAATAACACTCTTTAGTGTGGAGGTTGCCATTGAAGAAAGAAGACTCAAAGTTGGCTTCTTTTAGTATCGATGAGGGCTTTAGAATGAAATCAGAGGAAGTACAGCTGTTTCAAAAGAAACTACTGAGACATCTGTTTTGTCCGTGTTTGATCGGAGAGAGCGAACGGGACAATGTCGCTGGTAACCATGGGGGCAGTGATGCTCTATCGCTCGCATGTGATCAGCAAAAGAAACACAGAAAATGACGGCAGCATGACCTCTTCAGCCACATGCTGCCTTTTATTTAAACCCACCATCATCCACTATGTGCCTTTTTTGTGACGTTTTACCATGTTCGCAATATTTCTGGCACATTGCGATGTTCACCGTTTTTTGAAGCATATCTCTGAACTCAGGAGCTAACTCAACTAACCTGCCCTCTAGTGTCTACATTGCCTAACAACAATGTCATCTTGATTACACACATTAAAACATGCAAATTGGCCTCTAAGTTTAGGATCTGCGATATTTAGAACATCCATATTAGACTGCTGTTTTTCTGCTATGTGCTTCAGTATCACTATAACTGTTAATACAAAATACTGAAGCCATTTTAAAATATCAACTCAATAAATATTTAGTTTGGTTTAAAATAAACCCTGTTTTACAGCAACTGCTCCCTCAAACAGACTTTGTCTCTGTTCCTAGTATGAATAATTAATCAATGATCATCGCAAAGAAGCAAAGAAAATCTAAAGTCAACAGACCATGCTGTTTTTGCTCAAAGCACATAGATTCACAATAGGTGCATAGTCTCAAATACACTTCTAGTCCCAGCTCACTCAGGGTAATTATTCTGATTATAATGACTGCAGTATTCTGTTCCTGATTGCCGACTTCAACTTCTACTCTCTTTCACTTTTCACGTTGCTGAAGTTTCCAGGTGTATTCATAAGTATTTCTACATTTACACAGGATGATGAACCTCTTGCAAAAATGGAACATTTCAGCTGTGTAATTTTAGTGTTCAAGTAAAAAAAAAAAGAGAGAGAGAGGAAAATATCTGGACAAGGTTCCATTGAACGCTTATTAAATCACCTGAGTGGGCAGAAATTTAAATGAACATTTAATGAGACTAAGAAAATAATCTTTTTTGCATAAATCCCATCTTTTTCAGTTTACTATTTCAGTTTTCAGTTGAATTTAGTCCAAATTTTAACCCAAATGGATGGAGAATTACATTAAGTTTTTTTTCCTTCTCATTTCTAAAACTGACCAGAACTTTGCTTAGCACCTGAAGCTAACAGAGTGAATCTCCTGCCACTGTTTTCCAGTCACCAGGAACCTCGGTGGTCAGATGACCACTTTGAAAGAGACAAGCGGGAGGTTGAGTGGGACTTCAGCAAAGAGTTCTTCTGTGACATACCAGGTAAGATTAGCTATACAGATAAGTGAGCACTAAAACTTCTGGTACAGTGCTGTGCTAAAGTTTTTGCACTTTATTCACTAAACTTCAATGTTCTTGTTTTGGAGCTATGTAATAGAACCACACAAATTAATGGATAGTTTTGTAGTGATGGGATAACTATGAATGTGTTTTATGTATGATATACATTTTTATTCAAAACTTATTTCTCAGTTTCTCCAAAATTTTCCTTCCACTTCGCTGTTTCTCCCCACTTTTTATCTACTAAAATCCCAACAAAATATTTTTGAGTCTGTACCTGGAGATGCGCCAATCTGATTAATATTTGTATTGGTCTCAATATTGATAAAAATTCTAGACTCAGTATTGGTGAAAATGTGCTCGACGCATAAGGACGGATCTATTCAGTCTAATTCTATGCTTTGCGCTCTGAGCGATGTCATTCTTTATTATTTATTTTACATTGACTTTTAATTATTTTATCTAGAATTCCTAATTGCACTTTCTGAACCATTTGAAAACTGTTTCTAGATCCGTTGCAGTTTATTTTTCCATGTTGGACCGAGGTAGTCAACATGTTGTTTTGGTCAGTTTATTTATTTTATGTTGCACTTTTAATTGCACTGACTGAACAAATTGACGTTATATTGTTTTTACATGTTTTACTATACTTGTGAAGGTATGGGTGTATTTAAGTGTGCTATACTAGTGCAGAGTTATCATATATATTTGTAATTCAGTACAATTATTTCTGTGTTTAAAAAAAAGAAGAAATGTTTTATGTCAATTCAGCTCTTTTTTTGTGTCAGCATCAGAAGTGAAAATGTGGATTGGTGCATCCGTACTCGTCTAAAAGTCTAAAAAAGCACACCGATCCATCTCAGACTGAAGGATAACTGGATGATCTTCAACAAATTTTGTACATGTGTTCAAAACTAGTACTGTGAAAGGGAGTTGAGAAAATTAGTTTTGAATGATTTTTTGTCTTTCAGATGGTTTCTTAGAGCTGAGATGATTTTTCTAACTTTCTGCAGGTGACAGTTATTCCAGACTGGTGTTTGCGTCAGCTGAAGGGAAAAGTCTGTGGAATATTCAGGCCATCAAATCAATGTGCAGCCAGGACAACACAAGAGTAAGTCCACTAAACAGTGGAACCCTTCACTGTTATCTCCATGCTGTGTTAGTATTACCCTCCTTTTGTCTATGTGTTTACTTTTTGTGTGCTTCACAGGTGCGCTCCCACCGTGATTACCTGAATCTCTGTCAGCGCACCAATAACGTCTCCTGTTGTCCAAGCTGGACGCTGGGCAACTACATAGCTGTCCTCACTAACAAGTCGTCCTGCCAGAAGATCACAGAGCGGGATGTGTCCCACACTTTCAAGATCTTGCGATCGTGCGCCAAGTACTACCATAATGGCACGCTTGGACCCGATTGCTGGGACATGGCGCTACGTCGCAAAGATCAGCTGAAATGTGGCAGCGTGCCACGGAAGTGCACCAAGTACAACGCGGTGTACCAGATCCTTCACTTCCTGGTGGACAAAGACTTCCTGAGCCCAAAGAGTGTGGAGCATCCTCCAGTGCTCAAGTACAGCATGTTGTTCTCTCCCACAGAGAAAGGAGAGTCCATGATGAACATCTATCTGGACAACTTTGAGAACTGGAACTCCTCCGACGGCATCACCACCGTCACAGGAATTGAGTTTGGAATCAAACACGACCTCTTCCAGGACTACCTCCTCACTGACACGTTGTACCCCGCCATCGCCATAGTCATAGTCCTGCTGGTCATGTGCGTGTACACACGCTCGGTTTTCATCACTCTGATGACAATAATCGCCATCATCAGTTCGCTGATCGTCTCCTACTTTCTTTACCGAATGGTCTTTAACTTTGAGTTCTTCCCTTTCATGAACCTCACTGCCCTCATCATCTTGGTAGGGATTGGGGCCGACGACGCGTTTGTTCTTTGCGACGTGTGGAACTACACCAAGTTTGACAAACCGCACGCCGAGTTGTCGGAGACAGTAAGCGTGACCCTGCACCATGCCGCCCTCTCAATGTTTGTCACCAGCTTCACCACCGCTGCCGCGTTTTATGCCAACTACGTCAGCAACATCACCGCCATACGCTGCTTCGGAGTCTACGCCGGGACTGCCATCTTAGTCAACTACATCCTGATGGTGACATGGCTCCCTGCTGTCGTGGTGCTACATGAGCGCTACCTGCCCAACCTGTTCATCTGTTCCAAGCCCCCACAGCAACAGCAGGGAAACTGCTTCACGCAGGTCTTCTGGGCTGCTGTTTGCCACAAGATCCACAAATGCCTGTTCACCGTCTCCGAGGGATCACGGATCTTCTTCGAGAAGGTGCTGCCCTGCGTTGTCATCAAACTGCGCTACCTCTGGCTCTTCTGGTTCCTCGCCATCACGGTTGGCGGCGCTTACGTGGTCTGCGTGAACCCCAAGATGAAACTGCCATCCTTGGAGCTGGCCGAGTTTCAGGTGTTCCGGTCCTCTCACCCTTTCGAGCGCTATGACGCTGAGTACAAAAAGCTATTCATGTTCGAGAGAGTTAACCACGGCGAGGACCTCCACATGCCCATCACGATCATCTGGGGGGTTACACCGGAGGATAGCGGAGATCCCCTGAACCCCAAAAACAAGGGGAAGCTGATGCTGGATAGCAGCTTTAATATAGCCAGTCCAGCATCTCAACTGTGGATCCTTAACTTCTGCCAGAAGCTTAGGAACCAAAGCTTTGTCTTTCAGTCAGAAGATCAGGACTTCACTAGCTGCTTCATCGAGACGTTCAAACAGGTCAGTACCTCTTCTCCTACACAGTGTCGTGGATTTTGTCCTTTCTCACTACTTCAGTGTGTTTTATTTGAATTTTAGGTAATAAGCCAACAAAAAAAGTGCATGATTGTGGAGTGAATTGAAAGTCACACTTTTCAAATTTGTATAGAGAGAAAAATACGAAATGTTATAAAAAAGAATTCTGCTTTTATTACTCTAACAGCTCTAAATAAAATCCTACACAACCTGTGACTTTCTGAAGTCACCTAATAACTAAACATTTTTGTGTAATTTATTGTCAGTTTAAATCCAGCTGATCAGTGAAGAGGTTTGCTAGAGAACAATCAGCGTCATGAAAACCAAGGAACACAGCAGACAGGTCGGGAAGGAAGTAGTGGAGAAGTTTAGAGCAGGGTTAGGTTCTACAGCAAACTCTGAAGATCTAACAGAGATCTGTACAGTCCATCATCTGTAAATGAAATGAAGATGGCACAGCTGCAAACCTGCCAAGACATGGAGCCCACCTAAACTGACAACACCATGGTAATTTTGGGGGAGCTACAGAGATCGGCAGCTCAAGCAATCTTTCGTCAGGCCAATTATTAGTCATTCACTCAACAAATCTAGCTTTCATGGAAGAGTGGTGAGAGCAATCCATTATTGAAGGAAGATGGTAAGAAATCCTGTTTGGAGAAGAAGAAGGTCCTCTGGTCAGATGAGATAGAAGATGGAGGGAGTTAAATACTGAAAATTTTTGGAAGTAAAGTCTCACATGACTTGAGCTCAATTTCTGCTTCACAATTATGTACAACTTTGTTTTGGTCTTATCACTTAAAATTCTAATAAAATCCAGTTTGTTCTTGTAATCCTTATGAATATTTAAAGGCATATGAATTCTTGTCAGACACTGCGTGTACAGATCCATTGTTGAAGAAATGCCTTATAGTATGTGTTCTACTCTAATAGTGGATGGAGAACCAGGACTGTGAAGAGACCTCTGTCTACCCCTGTTGCAGTCAATCTACCTTTCCCTATAAGAAGGATGTGTTTCAGTTGTGCATCAAGAGAGCCATTATGGAGCTGGATCGAAGCACAAGCTACCATCTGGACAGCAAGACCCCCGGACCTCGATTTGACATCAACGACACCATCAGAGCCATTGTTTTGGAGTTTCAGAGTACCTACCTCTTCACTCTGGCTTATGAGAAGATGTACCAGTTCTATCGTGAGGTAGTGCTCGTTAATATTTCATAATTAATTTGCGTGAGAGTATACTCAGGCTAAGTATTTGCCTCTGGTATCATATTTATATTTTAGGTGGATGCCTGGATCGCAGAGGAGCTCCGCTTCGCCCCAGAGGGTCTCAGCCATGGCTGGTTTGTCAGCAACCTGGAATTCTACGACCTCCAAGACAGTCTGTCTGGTGGTACTCTGGTTGCCATGGCGCTATCTGTGGCAGTGGCTTTCAGCGTCATGCTGCTAACGACCTGGAATGTCATCATCAGCCTGTACGCCATCTTGTCTATCGCCGGGACCATATTTGTCACAGTGGGCTCCCTGGTGTTGTTGGGCTGGGAGCTGAACGTCCTTGAGTCCGTCACCATCTCGGTTGCCGTGGGGTTGTCCGTGGACTTCGCCGTCCACTATGGCGTCGCTTACAGACTCGCTCCAGAACCTGGCCGGGAAGGGAAGGTGATCTTCTCCCTCAGCCGGATGGGCTCTGCAATCGCCATGGCGGCAGTGACCACCTTTGTTGCCGGAGCGATGATGATGCCATCGACGGTCCTGGCCTACACCCAGCTGGGCACATTCATGATGCTCATCATGTGCGTAAGTTGGGCTTTTGCTACCTTCTTCTTTCAGTGCATGTGCTGCTGCCTCGGACCCCAGGGCACCTGCGGTCAGATTCCCCTGCCCAAGAAGCTGCAGTGCCACGCCTTCAGTGAAGATGCACCCTCAAACCCCTCTCCTGAGGCGAAGTATCAGGTGGACAGCAGGGACAGAGAGGCAGAGCACTACGAGCTGGAGCCGTTGGCCTCCTATCAGAAAACTGGAGTTAAACCAGGAGAGAAGGAGGAGGCGGAGGAAGAGCTGGGCACTTGGCTCTGTAATGGAGCTCCTTCTCATGCTAACCACACCATGTCTATACCACACATTCACAGCAGTGATACAGACAGAAAAACACGACCAGAAAATGGGCTAGTAACCTCACTCACTACGCCATCCAGGTGCCACTACACTCCCAACAACTGCACATGTATAGAGCCCCAATCCCAGCTTCTACAGCAGTGGGCCCCGCATTCCTGTACTCTGCCTCCCCAGGACTCCCCTTCCTGCCCCCCCACCCCTCAGCTTCTCCATCTCTCAGGTAATTCCAGGACCAAACAGAACACAGCCCTGTTGCCTCCAAACGTGGACGCGGTCTATTCACACATGGACTGCTGTGTTCACTACGTCCACTGCCCCCTCACCCATTTCCATCACTGCTCACAGGGCAGAGCAGTGGGCCACCGGCAGGGACCTGCCCATACCTGCCATCTCAGGAAGTACTGCATCCAACCAGCCTCAAACCAGGACACCGGCCAAGCTTCAGGGTCACCATCTGCTCCACAGACTCCAGACAAAGAGACAAAGCATTTAAGTCCTGACAGTACCCAGAATGGGAGCTCCCAAGTCCCAACCCGACCCAACGGCCAGTGTCCCGGCCCAACTGCACTAATAGCTCATCGTGAAAACCAGAGCACGAAGGAACGCGAACACTGCTGTGATAAAAACCCTGCATCCGCCATTAATACAGACTCAATCACAGACATTGACGATTGTCGTAAAATCCCTGGTAACCAGGAGAGGCCTGAAAGTTATCCCGTCACACGGGAGCAAAGTGTGAAAAAGTGCAAACGGAACTCAAAAAGAGCGCAGGCGTCCTCCGCCTCCCCAAAGAGACTTTACTGTTTTAACAGGACGTTGAAAGTGAAGTGCAATTCAGCTTCAGAGTTTAGCTTGCCAAAAAGCGAAGCCAGCGTGCCTCCTGTTGCAGTGAATACTCAGCCGTCCTCTGAAAGCTTATGCTGATTCATGGGTAAAATCGGCGAAATAGCAATAACCCAAAAATGACTCACATTTCTGTGCAATCATATTAGATGCTAGGTCTGTGTTTTCACCAAATCCCAGCTGAACTATGAAAGATTTTTTATTGTTTTCTACTTATCACTTTTTCACATGCCATATTATGTACTTCATTTTTCCAGTGGAACATAGTAATAATGCTGTGTCATCATTCTTCTGAATGATCATCTCTTTGCATCTAGCAGCCATTTGCACCTCCACTACACCCCACTGTGGTGTCTTGCAAAACTATTCAAACCCCTGGATCTTTTCCACATGGAGTCACATGACATCCACAAACTTAAATGTACTTTATTGGGAATTTATGTGATAGATCACCTCTAAGTAGTGTATGATTATAAATTGGGGGGAACTAATACATTGTTTAACATTTTCTGTCAATAATTTTGGGGGAATCCATATTTGCAAAATTGCTCAAGCTCAAGTTGGAAACTGAATTTATTAACATGCATTTTCAAGTCTTGCCATAGATTCTTAATTGAATTAAGCCAGAGTTTTGATTGGCAAAGGCAATTCATGCTTTGTTTATGGTCATTGACTGTACCTTTTCCATGTTTCAGATGATGAACTGAACCGTTTTATCCCACTTCACAATTATGCTGTACTTACTGGCTGCGTTTCCATTAGAAATATGCGCCAATATTTGTCGATATTCTGCTGAGGTCGGAAAAACACAATTGTAAATCACATGTGAATATGCTTGTTCATTTGATAAGTCATTAAAAATCATGGCAGCGATGGATGTAAACAGTTACATGAAATAAATTCATAGTTCAGCCATGGTGCTAGCACCATGGCGCCAAAGTCTCAGAGATGTTGGCGTGTTTTTCACGCGTTGGAGCGACAAGCGCCATATACTTGGTAGCAGCTACGTATGCAGCATTTGGCCATTTCACAGAAGAGCTGTGGATTCAACATGTTGAAATGACGTTTTATCAAAAAGCGTGATTTTTTTTTTTTCAAAATTGGCATGTTTTTGCGCAATTCTATGATTAATGGAAATGCAGCTACTGTTAGTCCATTACATAAATCCAAGTAAAATACTTCAGTGTTTGTGGTTGGAACGTGACAATAACATTAAAAAATTCAGGAGAATGAATACTTTTGCGAGACATCGGATGTGCACTTACCACATTCGGTCGATGATCACGCCAACCGTTCCAGTGTGCCATGTTTCACAAGCTGCTTAAGGTGGTTTATGTGTCACCTTCTCTATTTCTGAGAGCTCCGGTTTAGCTCAAGTCTTCACACGTCTCACATAAAAGCTGCAGTGTGTGATTAAAAGGCTTTCTCTTACCCCCATTGTCCTGTTACTGTTTGTATTCCCAGAAGGTATCATCCCCTAGGTAAAGAGTCAGGATGAATAACAGCTGTACACCTGTTTCATTGTCTAATAAAGGCTGGTGCCTTTCAGCCTCTTCGTGTACAACCTGGGATTTCTTCTTGTGTAGACCTGTCGTAAGTCGTCGCAGCAATGAAGTTTTTCATAAGCATTTATGTGATTCTGTAGTCCAAATCCGTGTGCAGTTTTATTCACAAAGCCGGTATTAGAGGATCTGCTGAGACCTCCAACACAGAGACGCATCAATAGATGGATGAAAACAACATCCCTGTGCTGAGAGTCTCATTACATTACATCATGACATCTACTGACAGAAACACTCTGCACTTACAGGCCGGCTGCGGCAGACAGCTTTAATTACGCGGAGACAACGCTCTGGCACAGAACACGTAGAAACCGAGAAGCTGGTTGCCGTCACTGGTGGTTTGCTACTCAAAACAAATTTAGATTTTAAATGAGTTATGCTTTTTAGATTTGGTGGAAAAAGCTGGAGAAAAATCTGCTGACTGTTTGCCTCTGATCTCTATTGAAAGAACTTTATATGACCATACTTTGTTTCTTCCTTGCTCTTTCAAGGACATTTTATGTCCTCGAAAGATGTTAACCTTAGGAGTCTTTGGCCTTGCAAAGATGCATCAACCCACTGTTGAACCTTAGAACACAGGACCAGTGACGTATTGCTGTTCTTGTGAGCCAGCTTACAATTATTACAATTACATTTTGTAGGCATTGCTGCAGGAGTCTGGGATGCTAGCAATAGTTTTAAAGGCATTCTGTCCTTGTACACATAAACAGAGCTGTGTTGACATTCCACAAACAGAAGCTCTTACTCTAGGGTTCCCCTTGTCATTGATCTGATTTGAGGTATTCATGAACCAGGCATGAAGAACTTTAAGGTCTCATCTTTGTTTTTAATAGATGTGATTTTGGTATCGTCTTCTAGCCATGACCTTAAGCCAGGGGTGCTCATAAGGTCGATCGCGATCTACCGGTCGATCGCGGGAAGGTTTTGAGTCGATCGCGGCAGCAGGTGACAAACTGAACGCCACCAGGACGCTGAAACCAGAACTTCCTCTTCTGAAAAATAGTGAATATTTTGATAACAAGATATTCACTAAAATTCTAAACGTTTGTAGCTTCATTAAATAATAATAAAATCAACAAAACGTGTTAAAATTAATAATCTTAGTAATTATTGT